>JASXSY010000155.1:0-166298 GCA_034509805.1 Sipha maydis
TTGTATGCCAACCCATCCTAATTGAAAAATATATTTATCGTTTCAAAATAAAATATACTTTTTACAATGTTTATAAATAACAATGTATTATATCCTAGACAAACATATGAACTCCGTTCAGAATCGTTATTCGTATACAATGATATCTATCATTGCATTCAAATTTAACAAATCCATTATAATAATGACCTATCCTATAAGCGAGGTGCACTCCACCCCTAACTGTACAGCAGAGCGAGGCCCATCCGGTTCTTTTTTTTTTATTTATTAAAAGAATATTTACAATATTAATACAATAAGTAAAATTTTATAAATGAGTTGTAATAACATGTATGCTTGAAAGAAAGGAGTGTCCAATGACACCACTTCAAATCTCATGACTCAAGTTTATTAATTTTTCAATTGATCTCTAGGCCATTGACGTTTCAAATGACGTAATGGATTGATTGGGTTCAATATGGATTAGAGATTGGAGATAAGTGGGTTTGGGTGGTTAGTTGTTGCTGAGTGTAGTCTTTTGTAGTATTAAGAGGCTAGTTTGGGAATAATTTGAATTTTTAGGTCGTTATGTAGGGACTGATTGATGACAAACTGGGGCGCCAGTTGTAACACGTAAATTAATATATTGAAATGATTGGAGTCTTATAATGTTGGAATTTTAACTGTTCCCCATATTTGTATGCCGTACGTCATGGCGATCGTATGATTATTTTGTAAATTAGGTTTTTTGTTCCCAAAATAATTTGAAGAAATAAATAGTCAATTTTTTTTAAATTTTTCCGAAAATAAAGTCAAATAATTTTTTAGGGGTTAATGAGAATCACCTCTTTGTTCTTGGGTAACTTTAAATGGTTCTCAAACTCTAATTTTAATAAATATGTAGAAATTTATTTGGTGGAAATGAAAAACGAATCTTTTTTGTTTTGAGGGAAATGAAAATCAATTTGTGGCGGAAATATTATAATGTTATATTATCATAGCGAATATGTATTATTATTGTAATTTTATTATTCTTACATTTTATTTTAAGTAATCTATAATTAAAAAATATTTTTATGTATAAACAGTTTAAAATATGCTTACTGAAGATGTGCATATATGCCATATATTATTATATTGTGTTTATATTGAAGTCTGAAATTATACCGTTTGTTTGCAAATCATATCTATACAATTTAATAATACTGTACATAAATTCATATTAAGTCTATTTGCGCACATGTAAGTTTTAATATGAAACTGACGCGCAATAGTGACATTTTCGACATTTAAGGTCCGATATACGATATATACGATAATTCATTATCAATAATGGTACAACATAAATACATTTTGCTTCCACTAAACATAACAATCTTCATTGGATATTTCATTAATTAAGATGTTTATTTACTCTACATTGTGATCATTGTATGTGTATATAAAATAAGAGGTACGCTTGGTGTATGTTTAGTATATATTATATTATAAATTGATAAAATAACAAATTTAAGAGAGAAGATGTATAACGTTTACTAATATAGAATGTTATATTTTATTTTATTTAAAATACGTTAAGTATCCTAGAATAAGCTTTTACTAGCAAAGGTTCAGTAATAACAACCGTATAATACTTGTTTATTAATTTTAATTTTTTTTCATTTATCATTATGGTTATATATTAAGTGTAACATGCACTTATATAATTTTTATAATTTTTATTATTTAATTTTTATTTATCTATTTTATTTAAATGTAATTTTTGATTTTTTTTCGTATTTTTTTCTGTTTAAGTATCATAAAAGATACGTTGTTTATATTATGAATTCGAGTAAGGTGTTTAATTATTTCCAAAGCCATTAATTTATTGTTATCATTATTATTGTATGTTACATTCAGTATAAATGTATAGTACACAATATAAACTATTTCATATTATATTGTGTATATATATTGATACTAGAATTATTATCTTATTGATTAATTCTGGTGTTTTTATACTTTATTTCGATAATAGTTAACCCTTTAGTCAGACTATCTTGACTACTAATTAGTGTTGTACTGTAATTTTATAATCTTCTATTTGCCCAATTTTATGTTATGCACTTTTGAGTAATGATTTTTAGCGTATTTGCTAATAATCCAAAAGTTATTTTAAATTAATTTTTATGAGTAAATAAAAAAACATCATTAAATCATTGAAAAAATCGAAATCACTGAAATTCCTCTTATAAATGGGACTGGAATGACGAAGTTTTTTTACTTTATACAATCACCATCGAAAGGTCATCGTCCAATTTTTATAAACTGTCTTAAAAACACATACTAATTACATACTAAGATATGGCATTAGATAAAAAAAAAAAATTGAAAACACTGAAATTTCCCTCGGATGGTACTGAAATCACAACACTCCAGCCCTACCCATTATTTTTGTTCGATAACGGGAAAACCAAGATCGTACAAATTTATATAAATTTCAGTACTGTGAATTTTTACAAAAAAAATATATATCAGCTAAAGCTAGATTTTCGCGCAACGGTATATGATGAGAATGTCTCAACGCGTGTGTATTAGTTGCATCTCACTTCAATAACGAAATTTTAACATAATTTAAACAAATACAAGTCAATACGGTAATATGATATGAGCTTACAACCTCATCTGTGATATTTTTATATCTTAATATCTCTTTTTTATTGCACTACTTTACGACTGTACTCGTAGTCCGTACAATGTACACACGACACACAACCCGTTGCAGTGAAGTAACCAGCTGTAAATAGAAATAATAAGACTGATTTGCAATTAAACAAGTCACGTGCGCGAACCACTTCAATATTAATAATAATAGTCTACCCAAGTATATACATATGATATTATAGTTGTTATCGGATTTATAGGTTATACCTGTGTTTTTTTATTTTTTTTATTAGGTAATAACATTGTAGTACGTCGATGTGAGGGTAAAAGAATAATTGGGAAAAAAACTTCGAAGTTCTAAATTATTTTTTACAAACACGGAGATATTTGTTTATTTTTGTTTATTAGCTCTACTATATCGGCAGTGATTAACAGTTTACATTTTAATGAACCGTTTTTGTTCTACACCTATATGTATTAGTCATTAGAAATCATGTACATGTATGTATATGTATATTATTGGGCTTATTGGTACACACACACATTTACACAAACACACACTGACCCACACACATGTATATTTGTGGACTATGAATAACAGTTACAGGAATGACGATAACGAATGAATAATATATTATTATTCATGACTTGACCTCCAAACGAAAATAACAATATTAATATACTTTACGAAAATGTAAAACTAAAGGTTACATGCACTTACGAAAAAATAAGGGGCATTCTTCTAGGTATATCGATTTGCACAAATGTAATATAAATCATAGTGAGAAAGAGAAAAACAAGACACCGATTAATTTATTTAACATAATGCATTAAAAAAAGTAAAACCATTATAAACCGTTGTGTTTTATTTCGGACTTATTATTAAATCTTATTCTATAACGATTTGTCTATTCTGTATTTGAATCCAAATACCCATTCAGGCGGCATTGATGATTTATAGAAATAGATATTCGTTGCCTACGCCATATTTATTTTAATTGCAGGATCAAAATGTGTACATAACATTATGTGGAAGGAGATAAAGAATCCCGTTAGATCGGAAGAATTATAAAAAAAATAATACAAACCATGTATTTCACTGGTTCAACATAATTTATCAATTATCGGTGGCTCCGCAATGTTGTTTTTTGAGGCGTTTCTAACGAGGTTTACTTTGAATTTGTTAGAAACATTGGTTTTCAGTCGATTTTTAACGCATATCTGAACACGATATGCTTAAAATATAAATACTGTGTGGTCGTAAATAAAAGTTTAACCGAATACGTTATGCGGTATTATATTATTAGCACTTATATATTAGATAATATATTATTATGATATACGTTTAGTTTATTCGCCTAACCGCAAAATACGTGTAATCTGAATATGAATTGAACAAAAAAAAAATGACTATAATATACCTCTACTTATAGCAGCTTACACATTATATAGTAAATGTAAAATATACAAATTTCAATTGAAAAAAGTAAAAAACACTTTTCAAACTAGATACATAAAATGTGATCGAATCCTTAATCTCTTGTCGACTAATCACAAAGCTGGGTTATTAAGCTACAAAAAAAAATGTACATAATTTCTAATATTACATATTTTTATTACGGACAACAATCAACCGACGTGTGTCGGTGTCGTTAGTCATAAGTATCATCTACCTATTTATCAGTATCACATATCATCTGACAGTAACTATACGAATTTATATAACATTTTTGAAAAATATCGTCACGTTAAAATTATCTGCGATACTGGTTGACGATATTTGCGGGATTTGGAACGATTTCCTAAGACGAGAAAATATGATTTAATTATGAAAGAATACATATTTTAGGTATATATTAAATTAACTTAATATGGAAGATATCACAATTAAGTCATATTATTGAAGGACATAAATTATTTATTCCGCAATATACATGTGGATTTATAAAAAACTGGTTGAATTAAAAGGCATTCCGTTGAGATGAATCGAGGAAATCGATATGTATTATTAGACCATGGAAATTGATACGATACTCGTTTTTCAACATTTAAAGCACATAATGTTTCGAAGTTTAGTAATATATGTATGTAAGTAATATACTATTAAAATGCTTATAAAGATAAATATAGCTTTGAAAGAAAATTATAATGCGTGCAACATGCTATAGAAATTAAAATATAAAATAATGTTTGAATGAAATTAAATTGAGCATACGAGTAGAAAAATGTATTATATACTGCATTGGGTTGTAAAATAACATTTAAAATGTTTTTATCTATAATAAATAAATTGTTATAATTGATTTGGTTTTTTTTCTTTTTAAAAATATAGTGTAATAATTATACGTATTGAAAATGTTGTATCATCGTGATCACAAAATTTAATGTTTGCTGTGTAAGCCATCATTTATCATTTCCGTACTGATTATTATTTGCAAAACGCACCGATTGTGATCTTATACAATTACACAATTTAATCACAGTCATTTAAAATTAAACTGTTTAAAAATGACTATCTAATTATAATATATTATAACCTATATACCTATATATTACACATTTTATTCAAATATTGTAACAGCAGATTTGCAATGTTTGAACACGTTTGACTCTCAATAGTGATATAATATCACTGATATTGATACATTTATGGTTGTAAGTTTTATACGTCTTGTGATCATTTCCATGTGTTTACGTGTTGTACCTGTTTTTCTGCAATAATGATACCCGAAAACGGACCCTGTACTCGACGGTACATGAAATGTGTGTGAATACGGTATATCATTAAAAGTATACATAAGACGATCGAGAGTAATTGAGGAATGACATATTAGTAGTACCATTGATTAAGTATACTTAATCAATGGTAGTACTATGATATGTATACGTAATATACTAAAAATACATTAAACGTTATTCGACGTGATCGTTCACTTGAAAATATATAACTATAAACTATAGAACAGTTGGTTTTTGTGGTTTAATCGTTGTAAACAGCCGACAAATATTCTGATAAATAATTAAACGAACTAAAATAAATAGTCAAATAGTTGGCATAAGCGGCACGCGTTATCCATAACAAGATATACATATAGAGATCCATTACAAGTGTAACAATAAGTATATATTGATATATATATATATATATATATATATATATATAAGGAATGCATGATTAAGTGGACATCTGAACTAGATACATACCTAATGAAGTATTATATTTTTAATACAGTAATATCCTAATAGCCGTACAACGTTTAAGTTGTATGAATACTATTAGATTTATATTAGCTTGACACGTAAACTATGACAGTTGTGTACATTGAATGTATCGTCGTTCGATTAGATCTTATTAAATATTTAATTTTCGTTAAAATTCAAAATATTATGAGAAATTATCGTTCGAGTGCTTAACAATAATAATAGGTCATCCGACAACAGTTTATTTATATTTATGTATATGGTAACCGGTTAGTGAAGAAGTTCGTTTTCAAAATATTTTTGGGTACTTAATGAATTTTTGTATGCTTTTGATTTTAACACACGTTTCTTTTTTTAAAGAAAACTGCTTTTTATTATTATACAAACCTTGAATCATTTTAATCGTTTCTACACAGATGCTACTCGAATAACTTTAATAATAAATAAACATTTTTTAAAAGCACAACGTATAATTAACATTGAACGACTGGCGTTTAAAATCTTCTTTGTCCCAAATGCGTTTTTATTTTTATACACGTAGTGTTCCGTTCGATGTCAGATTTTGTACGAATGAATCTCTTGGATCTTCTCTCATTAGAAAGATCCAATTTTACCAATGGTAAAGAGTCAATCCAAAAGAGTTAAATCGTCTTGTTATCGTATATAAAAATATATTATAGCATGACCTTTTGTTTCATATTTAACCTTTCAAATAAAAGAAAAAATCGATTGATTGTTGTTTGGCCTTCACAAAATTAATATGTCGCAGAGTAGAAAAACTAAACATTAAAATAATTTTAAACCATTAGGTAAGTAAGTTTTCTGAAGGTGTCTCGAATTCAAACGTGGTTGAAAAAAATATATTTTCAGTAATCGTATTTAAATAGACACACATTACAAAAAGCCAATGTTTTTATTTTGGTAACGTTGAAGATACTTCACACCGGACTCAAAGAAAATAATAATGGTGTACATGTATAGATAGTCATTTAATTGCGACTGGCAGACCAACTATACAATGAGTATTATAGTATCAAGTATCGGGTAATAGTTTTCACATAGTTTTCGGCATTCAATTTCCTAGCATTCGCCATTCGCGTATGTGTGCAATGTTTCTTTTTTCTTTTTAGTCCTCAACTTTTCCCAAGGCTAGCATAATGGTGCTGGTTTTTTACTACGGGACCGGAGTACTGCAAATTTTCCAAGTTCGGGGTTTATTGTATTGCATCAATGCGTCGCGTTACACGAAAGACGTAGTAGTGTAATATACAAACGTTAACCGGCATTCATGGCTTCATATCGGCCGGAACTGGTTTCTTTTAATATAAAATCTATATATTACGCGCGTCGACTGTAGTAGTATGACTATTGTCAATTATCATAGTGTTTTTTTCCATCTTTTTAATCCTCAGAAAACACATATATCCGCTCGCGTACACACGTGGTCTATATGACACAGAACAACATATAATATATACGTAACAGTCTCAGAGTTCTATAACGGCTGTGTTGACCCCGGAATATCACGCAGCGGCAGCGGTTGCTGCGGAGATTCGTGTCGATGAATGCAATGGTAGTATATGTGTGTGTGTGTGTGTGTGAGTAAATTTATATTTATTATACACGTGTCGTGGAAAGGTATACGCTATTGCGCAGCACAGGTAACAGTGGTAACACCTAAATCTCGTTATTAGCTAGGATCTCCGAACAATTCGGCGGAACCGGTTTACCCTGGTGTAACCGATTACCGTGTAAATAGTCAAAAACTGAAACGTTGTCGACTACGACGACGAAATGTAATGGTAGTAGTAATAGTAGCAGTTGAATTAAGTGTCAAACACTCAAACTTAAATTATAAATTTTATCTAAACTTTTCTTATAACAGTATTGTTCTACACATGGGGTCTGCAGTACCCGGAGTAGAGCCTTATTTTACATAGAAATTAGAAAACATTTTCCGAAAATAATTATTACCGACGTATACATTATGATTATCAATACGATACGGGTGTGCGTGATGTATTACATTTATGCATATTAAGTACGTCCGTTCGTGTGTTTGTGTGTGTAGTACACATACGCATTGTTTCTCATCGTTAAATGCTATTCGAAATTTTATATAGATAATGAAAGAGAAAAATATTATAATTCAACAATAATAACTAAGGCAGAGAAATTATTTGCATTTTGTTCTGTGCTTATATTAAATAGCAAACCAAGATACAAATTTAGATCACAGACCTTCAATTATATAAATTATTATTTTTTAAGTTCCTTATTTAGATTATGTTTTAAAAAAATGTATATTTGATTTATTCGATGGTATTTTATGCATATTCTACACATTTTTATGAGACTTTCAAATAAACCAAATAAGATGAAAAAATATTTATTTGTAAAATATAATATGTATTGTATATATTTTTTTTTTTTTTAATAATAACAAGATTCAACGATACATAATTTTTTTGTAATAATTAAGTACGAGTTGCTCGTAGAAGCAAAATACAAAATATTTTTTATTTTTTATTTTTATTATTCATATTCTGTAATCTACTTTTTTTTTTGTACACTTATTTAATTGGTTTGAATGCTTACGTTCAAATTTATATATCTATGTTTCGCCAATTTTCCTATAATTTTACAATTATCTGCTATAGTAAAATAACATCATCGTCTTATAATAATAATAATATTAATATAATGTATTAAAATTTCAATTTAATTATTACATTATAAAGACATAGATTAGATGGAGTACTTATATTACATTTATTTAGTATATATATATATATATATATATATATATATATATATATATTTATATGCATAGACTGTATTGGTTGCGAGTAGTATCTAGGTATTTAAAGATAAACGATTTTATTCAATAATACTATATATTAGTAAAGCCGTGATATTAATTTTTTCGCGCGGTTGCTGCAGCAGTTTAGTGGGTCAAGATTTAATAAAATCATTTTCGTATATATATAAATTTCGAGTGTATCCGAATAAATTATACACAATTAAGACATAATTTTATTATACTCGTGAGGGACAGGAAATAAAACTTCTTTCTCTCGTTTTTATGACTTTTTATCACGTTGTCTATTAACCAATTGTTCAACGATCATTAATAAAAAAACGTACAAACATATAATACATTTACTTGTATATTTTAATACTAAATATTCTTTCTGGAGATTTGTAATTAAAATTTCTACTACTAATTGCTATGAAAATCAAAAGTTTAGGAATTACGCATAAAAATTAAAATTAAATAAAATGTAGCATCAATATAAATAATAAATATTTATGTTAAGTTTCTAACATTTTATAAATTCGAAATTGTTAGTTATTTTGAAAATGTATTTTATCTAATAAATAAATTATAGAATATATGAATATTGATTTTATTTATTCAGTAAAATATAACTTAAGTATTTTAAGGTTTCACTATTTTGCTAACTGTCAAAATATAATTTATATTCGTACAAGTTAAAATACATTGTTACTCAATAAAATAAAACAATTATTACCTATGGAAAGTATCGTATCGAATCGATGAAAACTTTTAAAAATGCACTAACCAAAATGTTTAAAACTGCATACATATACGTAATTGTAAAACGCGTAACGTTGTGTAAAACTAAGCGCATGCTACAGCATAATGTCTAGTAAAATGTAGTACGGGTTTTTATGACTGCCAAAGATATTTAAATGTAGGTAAGTATAGTAAGCAGGTATGTAGTTAATGTACATATGTACATTAAGTATATAAACGTTAGGTTGTTAGTTGACTATGTTTTGTTTAAATTATTTATTACAATTTGTGTTTAAAACTTTTACTTGTGCACATAAAAATCAAAAACAATGAGTATTGTAATAATAAATCACGTATCAGCAAAAGATTGAATACATTGCTGTAGTAACTCAACTTCCAATACGGGGACAAATAATTAGTTACAATACATATAATTCGTGACAGCTTCCAATCAAACAGCTTTATTAAAATTAAATATAAAGAGCGTCTTAGAGTTATAGAAAGTCTAGTCATAATTTATTGCTCGAAAAATGAGAAAAGTTATACAAACCAAAATATTTCTGATGTAGAATAAAAAAAACTATTTAACTACGTTAACAGTGGGACACTTTAACGACCATATATAACAGGGATGGCCAACATCAATAGGTTCGTGAGCCACATGAATAAATACAATAATATAAAGAGGCAAAATGCTTATAGATACGTTTATATAGTTTGATAGATTTTTTTTTTTTAATTTATACCCAAACAATTTACATTCATAATAATAATATTATAAGAAGTAAATTTTAATATTATAGATAAAAGCACGAGCCGCATTTGACAACAACAAGAGCCACATATGGCTCACGAACCACAAGTTAGCCACCCTCGGTGTATAAAGATAGAAAAATATGTTTTCAGTTTTTATTTATTTTACCATGATTAATTACTTAATTAATTATTGAAAACATTTTAGTGCCGTGTATTAAAACAACACTTGACTTCTTGACACTTTGAATTCTATTCAAGCCGATATACATATGAATATATATATATATATATATTAATTGAAAAAAAATCAGATGTAGACCCAATAGAGCTTAGTTTTAAATAAAAATCTAAAACTCTTCTTCTTTTCCCTCGCCTTTCTCTCAACTAATTAGGGTCAGCCACCTCTGTCCTAAACTTCAACTCGTCTCGATTTTTTACATCCCCTATGCACATACCAACAACTCTCATATAATTTTTAATCGTATACAAACGATACATTAATATATTTTTAAATAAAAATCTAAAACTAAATATTTAAAATTATTTTACAATTAAAAGATTAATATAATATATAATAGCAAAGCTAAGACCCGGAACTTAATGACCTAAAAATCTTTAAAAAATGCACACAAAAAAAAAAATGTTGAAATTACTAATAAGCAACAATAAATGACTTAAAAAAATAACTTAAAAAAATAACCACAAAAATACCAAGAATAATATTATAATAATTGATGACTTCATTTTTTAAAAATTTACGTTTTATAAAATACATGTATCATAAATTGTAATTATTAATTATTATTAATTTACCGTCTTCCACAGTCAAAATGTCACAATGCCGTAATACGTTAATTATACCGTTACGTTATCGTACGCTTTGTGCGAACCAGTAAAATTATCTGAGATAATTACAATAATGTAGGGAAGACGGCACTTCAAAATAACTCACGTGTGCACCGGGCCTAAAATAGTATCTGCTTACAGGTTATTAAATAATCGTAGATTGCAACAACAAACGATAAAGATGAAGAACGTCAATAATAGAAACTGAATGTGTTTTAATAAAATGTATCTTTTATCGAGAAAAATGCAAGTATATGTAAAAAAAAATACAATAATGAATAGAATGCACCAACAATACAAAAAAATTACCGTAAAGCATAAAAATCTCTAAAAATGTAAAATAAAAACTGTGCCATTAAATTCTATATTGTATGAATCAAATTTCTGTAAAGACGAATATAGGCATTAGAAAAAAAAGATGCAAATGCATCAAGTTCCAGGCCCTAACTATAACCAATATACAGAGGCGGATTTCCCATTAGGCACTGTAGGCAGCTGCCTAGGGCGGCAAATTTTGTAGTTTTATTAAAAAACATCAAACATATCAAAAATTGGAAAATTAATTAAATTCAAATGGATATCCATTACTTTTGTCTATATATTTAATATTAAAAGTTGGTATTTTGGAGGGGTATTGTAACTTGTTTACCTATTATAGGGGTGGCAAAGTTTTAGTGCCTATAGTCGTAAAAAAGATAAATCCGCCTCTGCCAATATATTATAACTAACAATATTATGGTCTGTAGATAATGACAAATTTAAAATATATATTGTAATTAATGTATCAAAAATAATGTAATTAATGTAATAAAAAACATAAAGCAATTTCAAATTTTATAAGATCAAACTTAATAATTGTGTGCTTTTTTTTATTAGGACGATTTTTTTTTTCTATTGTAAGTTGCATATATATTTTGTTTACATTTTGTACAACTACTGTGAACAGTATATAAGGCAGATGTATGTGTACGATACTATTTATGGCGTTTCTTATATTTGAATACATATAAGTATGGTAGAAATATATTAAATAAAACGTCCGGTCAAATAATCGAATTAAAATGACGAATTGGTTATGGAATCACCGTATATATTGGTTTGTAATAGGTACAACCGAAGTCTTTATCCCGTAGGTATAGTAATAATGATCGAACGTCGATGATTTTTCATTCCGCTGACTTTCGTCTTATGAACGATTATTATCAATGTGAATACGTTGTACACAATTTTATTGCGCTTGTACTGCAAGACTGGCGTACACCGATTTAATACACAACAGTGGCGTTTATTTGATATTATTTATTGTTCGGATATACATATATAAAAGTAAAATAATGTGTACGATTGTGAATGAAATGCATCCTGGATAAGTGCACAACACGATGATTTATCATAAAGTCGATTGTTTCAGAACCGTTTGCGTAAAGGTGGCCGGTGAAAGTGTTTGGTCGACTAACGAACGCCAGAGTAGTATAAATGCAGTTATAAGTTATGAGTGTGATCGTCATAAATCATAATCACCTGGTTTCGAATGGTATAAATGTATATTGTAGCTGTGCGTGCACAAGATTTTACCAGAAGTTCTTCTTCGATATGTTTGTATTATTATTATTACGTTTTTACATCGTTTAAACGGAACAGATTAATATGCAAAACACTAGGCGTAAGAAATAGTTTAATCATCGGTAAATCGTGGCAAAACGTAATTCGTACTTAAACTGTCGGAAATTACATTTTACACTGCGTTTTCCTCGTTGCATCGTAAATTTTAATACTAAAAATCGGCACTACTATTGCCGTCTCCAAGATGAATCTGCAGACACGAAATGCAGAGAAAGCAAAATCACATCCACATTCTTGGAACTGTATTATTTTTTGTGTTTAATCGTTGTTCATTCGATTGCATTCGTAAGTTATTTCCGTAACGTTTTTCGCCGACCTACCAACTGCTATGTACATGTGTAGTATATATTATAATACAGTGGCTGTACAATGTCGCGATATTATTATAATAACCAAACAGCGTTTTCCGGAAGCGACGTTGTTGCGCTGCACCATGATGACCGGTGCCAAAACGCAGCAACAACATTGTCGTTGCTATGCAGGCGCTCACGGTGTAAACACAACACGCGCAACAGGTCCTCGGTCACCCGTAGCAACACGCGTTGCAC
The DNA here is from genome assembly GCA_034509805.1 of Sipha maydis. Lineage (NCBI taxonomy): Eukaryota > Metazoa > Arthropoda > Insecta > Hemiptera > Aphididae > Sipha > Sipha maydis. The sequence goes on from JASXSY010000155.1 coordinate 13,138, forward strand.
GTACATTTGTAGCGATTGTGGAACATCTCGTGGCGGCGGCATTCGTCGTCGTCATCGGCGGCTCGTTTGACGCGCGCATACGCCGACGGACGTATGTTTTCATGCGCACGTGTTTGCAAGTCATAAGCACTCACCTGCATCGGGTCATATTATAACCGTGCATCGCTGTACATCGCCCCCCCCCCCGATCGAACAGTATAATTTTATAACAATCCGAGTTTGCTCCGAGGGCAGGTACGGATCTCTCGCGGTGCGTGGAGTCTGTAATTGGTCTGTTTATATATCTGAGGCTCCACACGGAACTATTGTCTAAAACGATCCCGTACATTACGACGGGGAACAAATAAATCCGATTCCCAGTCGCAAAAGTGCAGGCAATGTTCGCGGTCGTGTTCATTTTACTGTATTTTCATATAATATGACTGTTATAGCTTATGGTTTACCATAATAATAATTATCTGATATTAGCTTATACAAGAAACGACGGAGAAGTAATAAAATCATTTAAAAAGGAAATGATTTAACGTTTAAAAGGTATTCGAAATACTTTATTCAGAATACTCATTATAAGTATTCCGAATACTACCCAAGTCTGCTTCATGCGTCACGTGCACGGGGGTCATCTCACACGTCGCACCCCGTGTAATAGTACTCATAAATATTCGCACCGTAACCGTTGGTAGTAACGGTTCGGATTCGTTTCGATCGAAAAAACCGTCGGCAATTATAATATATGCAGTGTAACAGAGAATTAACACCGGTTGTTTACGATTTGGTGGTCCACCTCCTCGGGCTCCGTTCAACCGCTGTCCGAAGGATCTCCTCCGGGCGACGGTTGGATTTTTATTTTTCTCGATCTTGTTGGCGAGTATATTCACATTGACGCACGAGCTTATGTGTTCTATTCACACACACACACACACACACACTGCACACATATTTACTTATTATATCTATAGGTAGTTCTCGACGGTTTCCGAACATGAAGTTAAATTTATTCTGATCGAAACAACAGTGCTGTGTACAAATACGTGAAGGTACGGATGAAAACAAACTGGTATATGCCAAAGCCTACTTCTCGCTAAATTTGAAAATAATGATTGTTGTACTTTGTAGTTAAAGCCTATTCCTCCCGAAAATAAATTTAAACAAATCGTTGAAATGACGTAAATTTTTATCAAAATATTTGTTTTTTATCTATTCTATATCTGTTTACGTAACTTAATTATGATTCAATAAATAAGATTCACCATCCAAATGTCGCGGTACAAAGTATAATTTCTGCACAACACAAAGCGCGTCGGAGTACATATAAATTAAGGCCCTGGTGCGTCAGACATCAAAAAACATACATTGTTAAACCAATATAATGTTCATTTATTTTAATCGATCGCATACCAACTGTTGTGCTTTCAAAACATCAAAACAATATCAATACAAGGAAATGAAACTTGGTCGAGATTTCCAAATACGATTTTTATTTATTTTCCACTTACGAACCTAATCTTGTAGACACAAACACACACGCGCTCGCGCACATTGAAAGTGTGCCATTCACCTACTTCCCGCGGGAGACTGGTTTTGCCGGTGGCCGATCGACCTGTTGGTATTTACGTGTGCATGTGTGTGTTACATGTACTCTAACGTATCCGTCATACGTCCGTCCGTCCGTCCACACGAGCTCATACGAATCAACGTCCGCATTTTTCGAGATAGCTTGCCGCTGCGGTGATTTACCACACACACACACACACACACACACGTGTAAACCTATATTATCTGCCCCTTCTCGCCGCCGTCAAATCAAAAGGCCGACGGCGGCGATTTACAATGCGTATACGATTATCGTCGTCATTATTGTTGTACTCGATACAGAACCAATTAATAGTCCATCTCACGCCGTAGCTACGCAATAACGATAATTAAATAATTTTTAAATTTTTTTTTTTTTATTCACACATTTATTTAATTCAGTCCTAAAGAATTTGTTTTGTAAAATTATTATTATCATTAATTATTGATTTTTGAAATATTTGATTTTCAAATAAATATTTAATATCTAAAAAATAATATAATAGAAATCTTTTAATATTCCTAGAACAAAAAAAAAAAAAAAATCATAATAATAAATAAATAAATAATAATCATGTGTCTACGTTACAACAATATTATAATATTCGACGTATTATAAACCGCAATGGTCTACAAAATAATAAATTACGAGTAAAAAATAATAAACCATTTGTTTGACAGTGAAATCACATTTTTCTAGTAAAAACATAAGCTTTATAATAAATATATTATTAATTAATTAAGTATACACGTGTAAGTATATGTACGTATATATTTATGTATAAGTCACTATTACTCATACAATATATACATACATTTTTCTCATAATCAACAACTAATGTGCATGTGCTAATTTCATTTTGTTTTATATTGGTTTAATCATAATATCGTTTTACGTCCATACTTTCAAGACCAGGATGAGCAAATATTATGGGTTTTTAGTCATTTTTTATTGTTTTTTTTTTTAACTATTCTATGGCATAAACAGCAAACGCACAAAAGTTGTTGGAAATGCCTCGTTAGAAACTAATTAGGCATTAGTATATGTATAATAACAACTAACTTAAATCAACATAACGTAATATTATTAGAGTACTTATACTATATAATATATACTAACAATAAAATATAATCCTACGATATTTATAAAAATAAATACATATATATATATATATATATATTATGGCTTGTTTTCTGAAATTAAATGGATATATTATGTTCCTTAATGTTTATTATGTATTGAAACGTAATATTTAATTTATACTATTGTATTGTATATAAATAAATACAGACATTGCACAATGTGTACAGAACATCAAGTGTCATTTCCTCTAAACACGCGAAATCGTTGGTCGAGTTTTGAGTGTACAATATTCGTTCATACTGCGTATTCGCGGGTAATCCGTCGTACAGTTTAAACGATTGTAAACAGACTTAACCTACAAAAAAATGAAGAGAACACTTGCAAGCGGTGGGTACTTGTACGACAGTATGGAAACGGCATTATCGTCGCGGTAATTATATTAAATTTTTCTAAGTGAAAACAGTCGTAATTTTTATTATATTGTTTGATTGAAATTGTTGATAAACGAGATTGGATTAACGGGATTTCACGCGTCGCGGGTACTGCGGTAAACGAAACTTCCTGTACTGTACATTTATGAAATACAACCGCGTAAATGGGATTAAACAATAATAACAATAATAATTATAATAATAATATTTGATCAAATACAACTACGGATATTATAATTTACAATATATGGCTCATCCGTTGTTGTTTGGCACTTTTCGTAAACATAAAATGAAAAAAATCTTAAAAACGTAAACGTCATTAGTGTGTTATCACGAACACCGCAAACGAACATATATGACGTTTTCGTGGTTATAAAACATTTACTTGCTCGACAACGAAGAGTTTACGTTTCCGAAAAACGGTCGCATATTTTATGAAGTGATCGGTGATGTTAATGAATGGATAGAAAAAATAATATTTTTTTTGTAACGTATTCGGCATAATGTAATAACGGGACGTCTGCGCCATCGTAAACTTATGATCGCGTCAAATGAACGCGTTTCGATAACGTAGTGGCTTGTAAGTTTATACGTTCCCCCGGGTGTAAGTTACGATCGGAAAAAAAAAAGTATATGTATAAATATAATAAATATTGTCGAAGTGACCTACTACGCGTGTATAAAAAAAAAAAAAATTAAAAAAATGAAGTATATCATATAGTATTAAAATACTATACCGGGCGAAAATAAATAAAAGGGTCGAAGGAACCACGATCGATGAACGAAAAACACACGTGATTTACGTGCGAAGAAGTAGGGGTCTTAGTACATAATAATATAATATAGTAAATATTACATCAATAATAATAATAATAAAAATAATAATAATAATAAATAATAATAAATAATAATAAATAATAATAATAATAATAATAAATATGCGTACTGTAATTTCAGGGGCTTTGGTTTAATTATGGCGTTAGCTGTGCGCTCGCGGATGTCCGGGGGTTTTGGTGGAGGGGAATGGGAGGGAGGTTATCTGTTTTTTGGCTGCTGTTTTTTCTCTGCTCTCGCCGCGTATGATACCGTGTGTCGCCGTGATCCCGTCTCGTTCACGTGAACACCTGGTGCATGATCTTGGTCTTGTGCGTGGCGGCGACTTGCTGCAGTTTGGGATTAGTGCACGCGACCTGAGCGTTTTTCCGGCGCTGCGGCATGGACCTGATGCGCAGGCAAAGGTACGCGGACACCAGGCACGAGACGAGCAGGATGCCCAGCAACACGAACAACGTGGCAGAGAAGCCGACCGTGGTCATGCAGATCATGGACGACGGCTCGACGGTCCTGGTGGGGAACACCATTGTGGTGGAGTTGCTGGAGTCGTCCAGCGCGAACGTCAGGTCACCGGTGGACACCACCTTGATGATGCGGTTCACGCCCACCTCTTCCTCGTCCGCGGGTGCCGATCTCTTGTGCAGCCGCTGCCTGACGCGCCTCTCGTCCCGCGGATGCGCCGACCCGATCCTCGCGTACACGTCCAGCGGCGCGGGCGGCGGCCCGTACTCGGAGCTGTGGATGGCCGGATGGTGCGCGGACAGCAGGTTGCCGTGCTGCGCGTTCAGTATGGCGTTCGAGTCGGAACACTGGTCCGGGCACTGGTACCGGCAGATCTGTATGGTGCACTGGAAGTGCACTTCCATTGAGTCCGGGAATTTGAACGCCTGGAAGTGCGCATACGACAGCACGGACGCGCTCGCACCGAAGTTCTTGATCTTCGTGAACCGGGACATGAGCTTGCCGCGGGTCACGCAACCCTTTTGATCAACCAACTGGATGGGGGCGCGTTTGCCATCGTGAGCCATGCAGTTGCGCACGAGCATGTCGAACTTCGAGTCGTCATCTTTGATCGCCAACACCATGGTCATTGTTTGTCCAATCTTCACCAGTCCGGAAACTTCGGAAGCCCATGGTCCTTTGCCGACCTTACGTGTAGAGGAAACGAAAAAATTAATTATTTATATAAAGAATCCGAAAAATACAAGATGGCACTCGTCGAAGGCGGAATCGTAAAGTTCCCGTTCGGACGTGTAATATAAATGTGATACAACTAGTAGCGTGGCCAGGACTTTTGTTCGTGTGGCACATCAGTTAAACATATAGTATGAAAAATTAATAAAGCCATAACGAATGGGAAATCAGTAATTTAATAATTTAAGTCTTCCTAAAATTTTGGGGAGAATGTAGTTCTTTCAGCCTCCCTGGATACAAGAAGTGTGTCAATAACGCACAATCCTGAAGCATAACAATCGATTGCTTTAGCGAAACGTTCTCTCGTATGTTAAAATATTATATTGATTAATAAAAAACTATAAATAGTATATTCGGTCACTACTTAATATACATATAATTAATGTTTTTAATACATCGAATAGTTAAGAAAACGTCCGGTTATGCATATTTAAAGCAAAATACGTACTACACTAAATTATATAAATGTATGTATATACAATTCTAATGTACTCACGTATATGCTACTAAAATAAACGTAGAGTACGGTATTTAGACAACTATATTTTTATAAAACAATCTAAATTGAAAGAGATAAACGCTGTCCCTTAATTGCTAATTTAAATATAAATTATAAACATAACGTCTACGGTTAAGCTATTTGAAATAAGCGTATGTTTATATATGCTCTAAGCGTGTATATGTATTTTTGAATAGTGCGATGAAGTATACAATTTTTAACATTCGATATTATGAATATATATTAGGTGTCATTAAAAGAATATATTAAAAATTGGGATTTGATTTGCGTATATAATTTGTTAATAATTATTGAGCTCAATCGCCGATGATCAGTAAAAAATAATACATTCGATTTGGATTCTGGCAACATTTCAAATAGTTATTTTACGTTATATGTTTACGAGCTAATCTTCTTGCGTTCATATAAAGTATCGCAAACTGTCGAAGGTACGTGTTATAGCTATTGGGACCGGATGTACTTGTTTTATGAGGACAGTACTTTTTTTTAGAACAATTAATTTTATCCTTTGTAGTAATCAGCTCAAGGATATAATAATGCACTTATTTTTAAAGATTTTTATGTTAATTTTTTACTATGAATTTATTTCGATCGAAAAAGGTATAAGTCACCCAGTAGTTTGTTGATTTTTGATTGAATTTTTAAGTTAACTGTGAAATAAATATGTCTATGACTTGAAAACGTTTGAAATGTGTGTTAAAAAATAAATAAATGTTTTTCATTTGTAGCTATGTGGGTTGTATTTGCTGTTTTACAAATATCTGGTCACCGTAATAGTAATAGTAATGGTATAAACTATATTTTTCGATAGCTACTATAAGCAATATGAAATAGTGTAGGTAAAAAACCAAAACGAATATTACTTGTATTTGCATCCAGCATCCGACGTTGTCTCCGGCAAAATCGGCTCTGACCACGTCCAACATGTCGACCGGAAATGGCCGGAAGGTGACGGACTTTTCGTACTGGTCGTGCCACGTGCACCTGAGTTTCCTGGCCTGGTCCCAGACCTCTTGCACCTGCGGGTCGTACTGGATGACGATGATGTTCTCGAAGTACGTGCCGGACCCGGAGTCGGCGCCGTAGCCGTATAGTCCGTTCTCCGTGTTGCCGGACGTGCCGCACGCGTGTATGCTGATCTCGAAGTTGACGGACGTCCTGCCCAGGCCGGCGGGCAGGTGCACGCAGTTACCGTTGCTGTAGTGGCCCTTGCTGAACACGATCCCGTAGAACGGTTTGTCGAAGCTCAGGAACACCTTCATCGAGTTCTTCTCGCACTTGACGTCCAGCGATACGATCTTGGGCATGTCGGTGGACGCGCTGTTCGGCCACGGGTCTCCCAGGGCGTTGCCCACCGGACCGGCCGAGTACACCTTGTCCATGGCCTCCGACTGCTGGGCCACTTGCAACTGCTGTTGTTGCTGTTGCTGTTGCTGCTGCTGCGACGGCGGCGGTGGCGGCGGTCCCAGGTATCCCACGTTGTGATGGTATTTACCGGTCGGCTGTTGCTGCTGCTGCTGCTGTTGCTGCGTCTGCTGTGGCGGCGGCGGTCCGCGGTTCAGCGGCAGGTGGCCGCGGATCGGCGCCGACTGCGGTTTCAGGTAGTTGTGCTTGGCTATGGAACCGGACGCGTCCTGGTCGCCGATGTCGTCACCCGTCTCCATGGCCAGCTGATCGGGGTTGTGCGTTTCCACGTCCTCGCGCTTCTGCGCCGACGACTGCACGTGCTGTTGGTCGGACTGCAACAATTCGTCGATCGACTGCGATGTACCGGACACGGCTTCGACGACGTCTACTTCTTCGGCCAACTGCGCGTGCGACGCGAACGAGAAAAGAGAGAGAAATAAAAAAAACCGATAAACGGCGTGAAAACATTGTCGACAATCAAAATATCAAGTCGGTCCCACACGACTCGTGCACACTCGGCGAATAATCGTCAGTCGTGATGCTTTCCGTGTAGGAGGTATTGAATCGTTCAGTATATTTTTACTCGTCGAGCCACTCGTCGTTTCCCGTCGGTAACTGTGACGAGTCAATAATCGTGTTTATTGATCGGCATGTGTACGAGTAGTGTAGGAGCGTCTTAATAGTCAAGTCAAAATACTCGGCGAACATACGCGATCACGATGCTCGCCAAGTACACGAGTCGTGTAGGACCAGCTTATCGCGAACAACGTATTGGTATGCTGTATATTATAATAGGAGTAAGTACTCGAGTATCAGCTTTCGTTCGAGTATTGCGAGTGCTGCGGTTGATCAAAAAACCGCAATATCTCACGGTGAAAGCTAACAATTTTAACACGTCAATATTCACACAGTAGTACACAGGGAGTAACGATGTATTTTTTAATGCTAATTACGCGGGAAAAACACATTTTACATGTCATTTACGTAACGATATTGTACGTATTTCCAAGTACCTAAGACGACTTTTATATGTGATAGTGTATTTTTTCGTAATAAAATAATAGATTGGAAAGGATAACAATTAAGGTTTGAAATATAGTGGGCGAGTTCAGCACTCCGTGAGTACGCCATTGGTGTACATTTAATATGCATAAAAAGCGTCGAGTGAAATGAATTTAAGGTTTAATCCCATTTATTTGGACATACTTCGATATACGAGTGTTGTAAGATCAAGTTTTTAAAAATTAAATAATTGCACGCTATACGCTTATTATTCCCAGTCTACACTTGAAATGTGCATTTAGTAACCTGATCCGTTACTAATCTTGCTCGCGCACGGTTCAGCCAAGACCTCCTACATCGCGGGCGATCTATTTTCAACATAAGGGCCGAGAGAAAAACGGTGAAAGTCTACATGGACATGATATTATTATACACATGCACTGCATCAAAATCTCTACACTTGTACCGTACAACCGGAAAGTACGAGTATTAGCTCGGTTGTTTCGACAAAATGAAATGTGAAAATATTCTTTCGCGTGAAAAAAAAATATTCGCTGGAAAAACGTACACCCATCGTTGTAAGTACGGCCTACTCGTATATAAAGCAAAAAACAAATTGTGTAGAGACACATACTATTGTTTAGTGTCGAGACAGTGCAGACTAACCCTACATAGTATTTAATTGAATATAATATAGTAAACGGTGCAGGATCGTCTCGTATGAAAATAAATTAAATCGTATTTTCCTTTTTCGGCCGTGCGCTGAGCGGTGTCAAAATTAATTTAATGAATACGAGTAAATGTTTATTGTTCATACACGCGTAAATGATACCGGGACATGCTTAACGGTACAAAGGTTTCATAACCATAACGAGTCGACGACTGCGTAGTAACTATACAGCGTATATATATGTTATATTGTGCAAAGCGAGTATGTAAGTGTAATACGGTATTGTCTATAACTACGTTACCGTGCCCCATATCAATTATATAGACCAATGGTATTAATGACAGTGTCGTGCATATAATATTGTACTTTTTAATAATTGTTATTATTATTATATTATTATTTGGAATACCTTATGTCAAAAATATAATGTGATATATTAATAATAATAGAGTTATACTTACGTTGCATGCTAGCAAGCAAAATATCAGAGACAGTCTCAAAATCATTGTTCGTTTCTAATTTCGAATAATCTGTTAACATAAAATATTAAACGTGTGAATTAGTTTGAGAACGTTTTTTGATCAACATCACCCCGTAATCGGGTAGAACCGAAGGGGAAAGTTATAGAATGTGAAATCGTTTTTAAAAATTGTCGTTCGAAAAGGTCGCGAAGTCATTGAACAATCTGTACAGTGTGATATGGACCACGTACTGTCTGCTTATAGGTTGTTTGACCGCTTTGGGCTTGGAAAAAAAATTTCCTTCCAATCTCGACTGCCTACTTTTGTGTGGTTCGTCTTCCGTAGATAGATAAAAAAAAAAATCACATCAGACAGATGATTCCGGTTTTCGCGCTCGTCTCTGAGATCTACGGCGGTACATCCTGTTCACCGGGAAACCTGGAGAAACACTAGTGACACACTCGGACATATATGTGTGTAAATTGTCCGTTTTTACTAGATAGGTTTTTACTACGTGATTGACAACAATAATGCCAGTCACCGATATAATAAAGCATACACACACACACAAGGTTTGTCTTTGATAGTGAATAAAAAAAATAAATGACTATATAAGTTATGTTTAATATACTAATGGATCAAAAAAAAAAAAAAAATTAAAAAATACGCTGTATATACTTTCTCAAATTATATCGTAGTGTGGTGGTGATGGGTAAACTTTCAAAATCATTGACTGTGTGAAATATCTTGCAAACTTTAGAAAATCACAATAATTTGACCACAAGGATATAATTCAAATTATTTAGACCGCTACAACGGAGAAAGAAGGAACGTGTTTCATAATTCGATAATAATTAAGAATGAATGCGCTCAACTTCCGAAATCCGGTTTTAAGCCAGATATAGTATGCCGGTGAGTGGGTCAGTGTTGTTCTTATAAAAAAAATGGATAAAAGTCTTATGGTCTCTTTCCCGGCTAGGTTACTATACTGCTACTACTAAATTATGTATGTCGAACATTTTTATGGTAATATATTATACGTTTAGGTCAAGCACCCGAGAGAAAACGCCGGCAGCTGTTAAGCCTAGGTTGCTGCCCGCTCACCCGCTCCCGGCGGCGATCAGTGAACGTGATTTTCAATAGTCGATCACGTTTTGTTTCTACGGAACCCATTATAATACGCACGGCCACCGTTGATTCTCTTTTCTTTGCCAATCGAGTGGTTCGCACTATAATAACATGGTAAAAATCGGTGGGTGCAAATTATTGATCATTTGGTTGGTCAACACACGAACACAAGCGCCAGGTGCTCCCTGTAAATTTTCTGGGTCAAATTTTTGATCGATTTATTAACCCCTTTTCTTCGAATGACCCACAAAAATTGCATATCAAAAAATATGTAAAGTCGTTCAATGGGATATGTCGAACGATGTAAAATTAGCAATGTTATACAAATCGTCGCCACCTATACTAATAATATCCGTGTCCACGTATCCAATGAAAAGTACAGTGCCGAGTTTTGTAACCTAATTCAAATGACCCGATATCATCTAATTATGCAAATATTTGTCAGATGTACAAAAATACCGGTGCCAAAAAATATCGCTCAATTCGTTCGATGGCTCTTGTTTTGTTTTGATCATTTTTTATCACCCGTATCTCCATACTACGAAATGAAAACAAATACTAACAATAAGCGCTTGATTTATGCACGACTTACTTCGCTTATTTGAATAACGTCCAATTGGGGCCCCATTCATATCGCGAATAATGCACTTCCCCGGCTATCTTTAGTAGTTTAGTGCATTGATTATTATTATTATTGTTATCATTCATGTTCTCAGTTATTGGTTTTTTAACAGATTCGTTGTCGTATACTGCAATGCTTTTATACACTTTCCATTGCTAATAGTGCAGCGCTGACTTAATCGTATGAAACGAGACCACCGAATCTATTGTCCATCCCATATTTTACTTATCCTCCTGTTTACGTGACCGTGCATATGTAATATCGTCTGATTAGGCTTGCAATTGCTTTTTGTTCAACGCTCATTGTCTTTCGAGTTTCACAGCTTTCTATTTTTCTCCACATCAGCATCCCTATTCAAACCCCCTCCCTCTCGTGTCCTCTACGATAAGTTCAGTCGCGGCATTATTAGACGTACACCGCTATGAGCGTTCATATTTTTTACGTTTTCACTCTTAGTGTGATAAATAGGTAAATTTATCATTTATTTAGGTGCGATTGTTCCTAAAAGGATCTAACGGTTAAAGAAGCGTATCGTTTTATTTAGCACGGAATTAGAAAACATAAGGTTCAAAGTAAAAACGTAATTGTACTTATTAGTTCCAACTTAGTTATTGCCGTTCAACTCGATGAACAGCAATGTGTGCTCACTGGATAATATTAACCTCCTATCAAACTTTTAAACACACGATTACATAGTCATTAACTGTTAAATCATGCCGGTGCGCCTCTATTCGTTCTATATACTCTAAGACAACCCATTACTATAATACATATATACGTATAGAATATTATTGTTTTAATTAATATTTTTAATTTTTTCCTTCGAGTTCTACATTATTCAGTAAAATCCGTTTAAGTAATAAAAATGTTGAAACAAGTGTTTCCAAATATATGACATAGATGGTAAATTCATTTTGCCACAATAATTATATGATATAAATAGTACCGTTATTAATTTTTTGATTAATTATTCGTACATTTAATTATTATTTATATAATATATAAATTAGAACTATGAGAACAGTAAACTATCAAATAAATACAGTAATGATTTTGAAACACGTCTAAATAAAATAAATGTATGCAAAATCATAATACTTTTAAAGCCACCGTTATAAATTTGTTTAGAGTTTTGTAACAAACGTATTTGAAATGTTCTGATTAAATCCTGAATAGCAATTAGACTTTGCATGATGTTTACTATATAATTTATATTCTTAAGTTTTAGTTACAAATTAAAGACATATATGTATAATTTTTAGCTAAATAGGTACTAACTTGTATTTAAATTTAAATTTATTATTCATAATACAATGTAAAATATTGCTTTTGTATAATAGTACGGGCATAAAAATAGCACAACACTTATAACGTTTGTTATGAGTTTATTGATTTATAACTTGAATTGCTATTTAATAGTTTAACGTATTAGTATATTCTATATACAATGGCTAAGCTAACGTTTAAAACAAATTGATTAGCGTACAGCCCAAGTGCAAACAGGTTTTTAAATTTGAAGAATAAGTACCTGCTTATTTATTATAATCGTTATTCTGATAACTCGGATGGTGCTCATTCATAGTGTCAGTAGCCTGGAGATATATTTCATTCAAAATAAACAGGTCGTGTCAAAACTATTTAGAAAAATTAGATATTGCAAAAAGTTATTCCCATTCTATATGATTAAATATATTAAAATATATTTTACGATTTTTTGATTAACGTTGAATGTGATACCGGAAATATTTGTATATTTAAGAAATTATACATGCAAATAAAAATTCCATATTAAAATTTAAATAAAAATAATTCAAAACATTTCAAATTATTATTATAAAATATTCGTTCAAAGAATAAAATATAAAAATCTTTAAACTTAATATTTCGATAAGTATTATATTATTATCTCATAAAAACTTATTAACAGTTTTTGCAAGCAATATATTGAGTTAATGGAATTATATATTTCCAAATTGTCATTAAAACATTTTTATGATAAGTGAGTATGGTGATATGAGTATGGTGTATGAGTGATATGGTCCTTATAATAATATAAAAGTGGTGATTTGGATTTGCTTGTATACTCGTATAGGTAAAAAAATAATTGATAAGCATGTAAATATAAATCTCTATAAAATTATAGCATTAGGAGATAAATTTATTGTTTTTTTTGGGTTTAAATTAATAAAGGGCTTAAAAATCAAATAATTTTATATCTTACCTTTAAACTTAAAGTCTGATTACACGAACACCAACAACTATTATTAATAACAACAACACACTTACACGATAAGTATTAAAATGAAATAGTAACTTAAAATGTTTGCCGAAATAAAAATAAAAATTTGGAAATCACAAAAAGTTCTAACGATTTAGGCCGAACAAGTTGACGCGACGGTTTCAAGACGATTAGTGATCGAGAACTCGTGGCCGGCAAGAAGAAAGGATCAATGAGATCCATCCATCTCTTCGTCTTGGTTAACTTTGCAGGGGTCCGATGATGATATTGAAACGGCGACAACGTGTTTCCGTCCCCTCCTTCACGGCCACTTGTAGGTAACAGCCACTTGGTCATGACCTAGACCTCAACAGGAACAAGTCGGATGGTCTGGTTTCATCAAAGCCCGCATAGCAATTAGTCTGTGTATGTATTTGTGTGTGTGTGTGTGTGTGTGTGTGTGTGTGTGTGTGTGTGTGTGTGTGTGTGTGTGTAAGAGTGTATGCGTGTGACCCTCTCTCTTTCCATCTTTCATCTCTTTCTTTCACCGCTGTTTCTCTACAGTTTTCTGCTTCATTGAAATTATTTGTACGGATATGGCCCGATAATGCTATTCTGAGATATAGGCACTCTACGAATCCGTGAATATATGCTAAAACGCATACAGAAGAGGAAAAACATCTTTGAAAAAATCTTATTGTCAAAGTAGTGATAACTTATGATAATAACATAATTATGTTTATATTAGCTATAGGTAATTTTTTGTTCGTGAATTTTTAACATAAAGTTAAATAACTTAATATCAAAAATGTTTAATGATAATATCCTAATAATTTTTGTTCGTTTGTAGCAACAATTTTATATAGCTATAGATATATTAACTATCTAAGTAAATTAAAGACTGTTGTACTCGAAGGTTTATTATTAAATCATTATTTTGTAATGACAATAAAATAATAGAAAAAATCAAAATTTAATTTTATATACCTAAAATTGTGATGTTAAAAAATAACATGACTATAACAATTTATTGTGTATTCATAAAGCTTTTTAATAAAGTTCACTGTTAATTTTTGAAAATATATTGTAACTATTTATTGAATGGTTTTTATTTTAAAATCACATTATTAGTTTAATTATGAACTAAGTTAATAAATCAATTATTATAAATAAACTAAATAAAACTCTAATTTGCTAAAAACAATTTTTTTTTTTTTAATAAGTCAAGAGAAACTATATTTAAAGATAATATACTAAACATATCATGTATATCACATAATTCTGAAATCATTATTAGAAAAACAAGTAAAAAATATTATAAATTGATTTTAATAAATATTTTTGTATATAACTTTATCTAATAATAGAAGTGCTCAACGTTAAACCAAATAAGTAGAGCACAGATTTATAAGCATTAAAAATCAACCAAATATCTTTTTTATAAAGAATTTTTTATTTATAGATTTAAATATATTATCTATTCTATCTTCTTTTAGTGATTTTAAGTGCCAAAATTGTTTTGTAAGTGGTTTTATACAAAAGAAAAAAAAGAATCAACTAATATTAAAAAATGTATCCAAATAAAAATTGTCTTACCAAAATGTGAATTACATGATTGATCGGCGTTATAAAGCAACTAATTTCTATATCTTGAAATTGAATTCACCACATCTACAGAATAGATGAGTATTTAAAAGATATTGTATAATTTGGAGAACAATTTTCATAGGTTTAAATTGATTTTCTTTCACCATTTAAAATGTTTAATGTTTTATTTAGTGTATCGTAGCTATCGTTTTTTGCTAATAATTTTCTACATTTTTCATAAACAGATTTAATCCTTAAATTAAAATACCTTGTAAATATTTAAAAAAAAATATATCTAAGTACACACTAAAAGATAAAATATACAGTTGAAATCGTAAAATGAAAAAATTAAAAATAATAAATGTTGAAATATGTGAAAATACGCACTAAAAAGCTTGTTTAAGTCATTATGTCATGAAAAAAATGTTGTGCTAACAGCATATCATACGATCAATCAGAATAAATATGCAAATGCATATTAATCCACATTCTACAAATTAGAAATAACAAATAAAATGATAATTCATACTATTTAAAATTTCAATTACATAAATGTAGACATCTACATTTCCATAGTATGAAATATAATTTTACTAGTCATTCCTTACTTGTTGAGCGCAGATTAATAATTACACTTTTAATTTCATTAAAAAGATAATAAACCTTTATTTCATTCTGATATCATGTTTTATTGATTATGATATATGTATCGTTTTTAAATTTAATTCATTATTTATCAATATATTTTTCATAAATAATAAGAAATTAAAAAAATCTTAGTACTTATATATCAAAAGCTAATATTTTCATAATGTTTACTCCGGTGTTCGTCTATTGCGCCGGAGCATTTGGCAATGACACAAACTGTCTTGGTTAGTTTTAATTTTTATAATTTTATCTTTAAATAATAAAATAATATAATGGTTTTCAAATGTACCTATGATATAGATATAAGATATACTCGTAGATAATCTACTTATTAGATTACAACACGTAAAAACCGTAGTTGCAAAACTTATTTGTAAGTTCCTTATTTACCAAATATACAATAATGCTAATCTGTAAATTTTGAAATCAATAGACATAGTATTATATACGTTTATATAATAATATATTTAAAAATCGACCGGCGCAATTGATGTACACAATTTATAACATTGAAATATCGATCGGCACAATTGATGTATACCTTTTTCCTATCCCATAATTTTTCTTTTTTTACCTGTGATTTTCGGCACAATTGATATATGCCCGTTTACTCGTGTACAAAATATAACTATAAATATACTGGATATAAAATAATTTTTATAAGGAAAAGTTAGAAATTTTAGTTCATTGTTAGTGCGAATCTATTTCAAATACCTATATATAAATTATAAAATAATTTAACATAAGTTGGATAATAATAATTGGTATAATAGTTTAATAAATATGCATACATTAAGCTTATAATGTAAATACTATAATATCAATCCATATAAATGTAAATAAAAACTATTTTTAAAAAATCCTGTATATCATAATAAATTATAAAATATTTTTATTATTTTTTGTGGTATTTAATGAGATAAATTACATTGAAAAATTATTAATTTGTAAAAAATATTTAAAAAAATTAAAGGTAAATAATATTAGATTCTTAAGTAATACTTAGGTAAATTTATTTAGGCTTAGAATTGTAATAATAGTTAAAAACTATAAATAAGTCAATTCTTTTTTTTTTGTTTATAAATGAAATAAAAGTAGATCCTAATATCAATTATTCAGAGTATACTTATAAATTGTACTTCTTGAAATTTAAAGTTATTAGTTATTTCAAATTTAGCAATATAAAAAAAATATTAGTATTTATTTTAGAAAGTTTAGATTATCGTTATAATGCATAAAAAGTAATTGTATAACGCGTCTCATTATAGTTTATGTGTTTTTTAACATATTTTTAAGTTCATATAACACATAATTAGATTGAATATCTAGATGTAAATTATTCTTTTATGTATTACCTACTATCAACTTATTAAAAATTAGAATTCCTGTTTTCGAAAATATCATAAAAAAACGGAACAATTTTAAATGTGACGGTTACCGCTTTAAAATTTTATGCGACAACACACCTCTAACACACCCATTCAAGTGGTCTATCTAAAACTGTAATCTACCAAATGTGTGAATTACCTTCCTCGTTAAAAGTATGTCGGTATTTTAATTGTAATAAAATTATTTGATTTTGGTTCTTTTTTTACAGGGATAGCCATCAGTTACAATATACTTATAAATTTATCAGTAAAAAAAAAATTCAGGTAATACATTGCGAATTGCTTCTACATAACAATATGTTTAAAATCAATCTTCAATTTTAATAAAAAATATAATAATACAGCTACTTTAAATCATATTATGTGTATTATTTATTAGTTTCTATTTTTTAACTTAGGTTATTTCAATAATTTTTTGTTCAGCTTTGCGATTTTAAAATGTAATATTAACTATTATTGTCATTATAATTTATTTTAAAGGTGTGAATATGTTGTTTCATATATTATTTATTTATTAAGCTAAATAATACAATAAAAAAATTTAGTACTAAAACCATTAAGAGAAGATGAATTAAAAAATTGTTTTCCGTTTCGTGCAAACAAAATTAAAATTGTGATTATTATGATTAAATGCTCTTTGCTGTTTATAGTTTTTTATTTTTTTGAATTTACGTTACTATTTATTTAATAAGAAAAAAAACATCTTAAAAGTAAATTTTCGTAAAATTATGTGGCACATCTAAATTTCATTGGAAAAGACAGGTCATAAAAATGTATGAAATCCACCAGAGAATTTATTTCCATAGAAAAGGTCAGTAGTAAATTCCACTTCTGATATTCATGTAATCGACAGTAATTATTAGTAGTTTCGGCTTTCATCTTCGCTCCGCTTTCTATACAATAACCCTCGATTTGTAATAAAACACCCAACGAGTAGGTCAATCGTTTTAAAAAGAATTTTGTTTTTAAAATGGGTTAAATAATTAAATATAATTTATACTGCAATTTAACTCCTAACCAAAAATTATATATAACAATTATATATTTTAATTGAGTTTTAAATATTAATTATATTAACGTTTTATGGAAAAATCATGCATTTTTAGTTTTTACTTAAATAATCAATTAATATAATAATTCTATTGTAAAAATATTTTAATTAATTTAAATGTTATCCATTAAATTAAATAACAGGTTAATTGATACTTTTTTTCATCTAAATAGTAAAATATTTTTTATTATTTTCCTTGCACTAATTCCTAATTATGTGAATTGAATAAAAATATATTAAAATATGAAATAATATTTTAGAAGTACTTATAAAATTACATAATTATTTTTTTTATCGACTATCTTTTAAAATTTATCCGTATCAAAATATTTACCAATCACATATACTATTTTCAAAATTACATAGACAAAATAATATAAATATACACTTAAATTGAGAAATATATTAAAACATATAAAAATGTGAATAAGAAATATTTGAACAACGTTATACAACGTTTATTTTGTGA
The DNA here is from genome assembly GCA_034509805.1 of Sipha maydis. Taxonomy (NCBI): domain Eukaryota; kingdom Metazoa; phylum Arthropoda; class Insecta; order Hemiptera; family Aphididae; genus Sipha; species Sipha maydis. Next base: position 31,424 of record JASXSY010000155.1, read on the forward strand.
TTTATTACTAATTAGCATACAACTTACTAAAAAAAAAAGGTAATGTATATTAATAACAAATCAGTAGTAATCACCTGTCAAGTTCATAAATACAATAATATATATATATATATATATATATAATGCATATAATAAATAATATAATATACTTTTAATAATAATCAACTTTTAAGCCCATATTTAACTTTTTAGACTTTCGCATTTATTACAAATGTATGCATATAATACAAGAATTATCTCACATTATACAATATTTAGTAGATATATGACACTATATCAAAAAAAATATGAATAGAAAATTACATTTTAAAACCCTACAATATTCGATTAATTAAAAAACATATAGATTTAATATTAATACAAATATAATATGTGAAAATTGTAGACGCATTTAAAAATGATGAGGTGTAATGTAATCGCTTCAGGAGGTGAATTTTAGAGAATTGCAAAAGGTGGAGATAAAATATGGGTGTCTGCAAGGGCACTTCTAAATAAGTGTTTGAACAATGTCCGCAACTACTTGTTTGAAACTCATATATCTACGTGTCATTTTACTGTGTATGTATTAGTAAAATTCGGACGGGGGCTTTGACATTGATGTAAAACATAGGATTAAGTGCGGGTGGATGAAATGGAGAGAAGCATCGGGCGTGTTATGCGATAAGAGAATTCCAATTAGGCTGAAAGGTAAATTTTATAAAAGTGTAGTGAGACCAACTATGCTGTATGGTTCAGAGTGTTGGGCGGTTAACAGGAGAATAGAACAAAGTATGAGTGTCGCGGAAATGAGAATGCTTAGATGGTTGAGTGGAGTGACAAGAGAAGATAGAATAAGGAATGAATACGTGAGAGGTAGTGTTGGTGTAGCGCCAATTGTGGACAAGATGAGAGAAAATAGGCTGAGATGGTTAGGGCATGTGATGAGGCGAGAGGAAACGAATGCAGTAAGAGTGGTTATGAAGATGGACGTTGAAGGGAAAAGAGGAAGAGGAAGACCAAAAAAGAGATGGTTGGAGACTTTGGAGAATGACATGAGGGCTGTCGGTGTGTGCAGAGGAGATGTGATTGACCAGGTAAAGTGGAAGTGTAGGACAAGGGTGGCCGACCCCAAATAGTTGGGAGGAAGGCGAAGTAGAAGAAGAAGAAGAAGAAGTATTAGTAAAATTCGCAATTGAATTTTTTATCTAAAAATGGTTTTGATTGAAATTTTTTCACAAAAATACATGTACATTTTAAAATATATTGATAAATTTTAATTAGTTTATGCTTCTAATTCATTTAAAATATAATTTGTATTCCTTTAAAAATAGCTTATGTGCCTACTAAATAAATTAATCCTTATAAGATCATATTCTTCAATTATATTTAGTCATATGTATTTTATTAATTGTAGTACGATACATTTTGAACCCATTTGTTAACCTAAATTTGTCTCAGACGATGTAGATTATAAAACTCATACAAGTACGATTAAATAATTGTTACTTTATTATATTTATATATATATATTATATAGTATTTATTATTATTAATATATATAATATATTTATATTATTAGTATTATTAAGTATTTACTGATGTTCTTCATATGGTGGTCAGAATGAAATCCAAAGACAATGGGTCGGCATGGGTGTTTCTAACATATGCCATTCAACTAATCTGTATAAATATCTATAAAATAATTCTTTTTTGTTTTTACCTTTGTTATATACATTACAGCAAACTATAAAATAATACAACTCAATATTATACTGTATTTTTAAGAAAAATATTTTCTCATATTCATTTATAGAAAATGTGTATTAATTTAAAGAATCATTGTTGAATTTTGTTCACAAAAAGAGTAAACGTGTTTCTACATAAATACTCCTACACTGCATTCAGAATTAAAAATTCAATCTAATAATTGATCTATAAACAGTTGTTGGTATAATATGAAGTTATTATATTCATCAAATTTTTCGAGTTTCTATACGAGACGTCAGTTTGTCAGTAAAGTATTGAAATAAAATTGTACGAATAATTAAATAATATTACATGTGATTCATACCGAATCCACACGTTCTGCTAAAAATTAAAATTAAATAAATTATGTGAGATATAGGTATATATGATTGTTAGCATTGCTGAATATTTATTTATATCACTGTGAACTAAAAACAATTTACTAGTTAAGTAGACATTTTAACAGAAATTTAACGACTAATCTATCTGACAAATAATATGATAACTAGAGGTCGGATTTTTATGATTTTACATATTTGTTTCTAGTCTATGCAGTTAAATGGGAATGAGAAATCTTTACGATTCATGAAACATAGAATTCACAAGAAAAAATGTATTTTGCATAAAAAAGCATATTTTAAGGGTTAGAGAATATTTGAGAATATTTTTGTAATATCGACATATACTGAACATATTTCACGTATATCAGTACTTTGATACAAACAATGCTCACTAAATGATTTATTCCTGGGTTTCTGAGTTTTAATAAAAATTAATCTCTAGGTATTCCTTATCAATTGCGATAATACATCGGTTATTTCGTTAGCTGTCACAACTATTCGTCATCTACTAGTCGTCTGTCACGTCTTGTGTTGATATCCGAGTGCCATATAGTAATTAATTAAATTAAATAAATTTAAAACCAAATTAATAAAAAATACATTTAAACCGATATTTTTTTTTTAATATTAAAAGAATATTTTGCATATTTAAGGACATAAGACATCATATAATTGGTATTTTAAAAGAATATATTAATATAATATATTTAGAGAGTATATTACTTATTTTAAGTGACATAAAAACATCATATTTTAAGGATTTTAAGAGAATATAAATCCGACCTCTAATGATAACCATGTAATTTGTAAATGTATTAGCACATATTAATTACTTCATCTGTGTATCATGAAATATTCACATCACAACACAATGTAGTGTAGAATTATATGATGAATGATTGTGCAGTTTCTAGCACAATCGTTCCTAAAATGTGTTGACAGAAAATGTTATTAAAATAAGCTATAATGCCTAATTAATTGTAAATAGTTTAAATCTACAGTAAAACAATATTTTTTTAAGTAGTTTTTAGTAGTTTATCTTACTGTTTTTTTTTTTCTGAAACACGAAATAAAACAATTTGTTGAAAATATATAATTGGTTTTTTGACGATTTAAAATAATTCTACCTTCAGTGGGTTTCCAATGTACAAAATGTACAATCGACGATTTCACTAACCATAATAAATATTATTGTTAAATATGAAATAATAATATACTATTGTACTCGAATATACACATATATTTTCGTAATAGTATTATTTTTTTTTTTTCTACCGCGAATGATTATCTATCATGACGATTTACAACTTACCTACGCATCATATAATAGCTTTGTGTAAAAAATCTATACCTAGAATATATAATAATTTCGGTAATATCAGTGTACCTATACATTATTATTATTGTAAGCGTTCAATAAAAAGTCACCGATGAAATATTTATTTTTTTATTTATATTTAGTTAATTAATGTTAATTAATTATTACTCATATATTAAATTAAGTACAATAGTTTAGTGGTGGATAATTTATTTTTATTTTCAAAATGTTAATAAGTCCAAAACTGTAACCACATACCGTTTAGAATTTCGTTTTTGTTCTAATTGTATAAAGTTTAGAAAGAACGACTTGGAGTTTTGGCTTGTGTATTTATTTATAAATTCAAGTCGTGATTACATATAGTGAAAAATATTAGGGATTTTGTTTAATCTTATTTCTAATAAAAAAATTTAAAAAAATGCTCTTTCTTTTACCATTAGTGTATCAATAGTATCAACCTTAACGTCCACTATTATACTAAAAGAGCAAGCTTGACTAAATGTCAACTACACATTTTCTATTAATATCACGTGAGTTATCTAAGTAGGCAGAGAAAAAATTGTAATTCATTATTACATGCAAACAATTGCTGTAGTAAATAAATCTTTTGCAATTTAGTTTCGATGTTTGATTTCTTTATTTTTAATTGAAATTTCTAACAGAAACTTACTGCAGATGAACAGATATTTAAATATCATACCTTTTGTTAACACTAATTATACCAATAATGTATTAATGATGTATAGTAAAAACGGCGTTGTATTACTTGAAGGTTTGAAACGGAATTTTGCCCCGGGCCGCGATAGCTCCAATAACGTTTGAAAAACATAATATTGTTATGATATCTGATCTTGATATAGCGCCGAGCAATAGTCGCCGTTCTCCCTTCGGACTCGAATTATTATGCACATCTCGTCTTGTACTCGACATAGGGTTATAGGTGTACATCGCGTTAAAAACTGTAAAAGAAGTATGCGAAACACAAGCGCGCCGTATAATGTACTGTAATAGATGCATTGTAAATTTATTATTTATATTTTTGTACACAACAGCGACGTCCGCGCGCGAGCAGCAAGAAAAGTTTCGCGATCTCCGGACCTCTGGCCCGCGCCTGACCATCGTCCTTCAATTTTTTATAACATCCGGCAACGCAACGGACACGACGACGGACGATATACGCGCACAATAATCGGTGCCCAAAAACAATAACGAAATTAATAGAACCCACGAGTAAACGATAATTATCATAAGATCGCGTTTTTAATTGCGTTCGCCCTCTGCTTTACCGTCCCGCATCGCGTATTCGTTGTTATTATTTCTATTATTATTATCGTTATTATTATTATTATTATTATTATTCAGGCACGGTAGAGCGTGGAGCACAAAAACGTCCGCCGCGGACTCGTGCGTAACGCACCTGTACACTCAGCGCAATGGTCGCACGGCGATCGGATGGACCGCGGTAATGTCGCGGTTCCGGCCGGGGCGAGTGGCGCGCACGTTGCAGCACGCACAGGTGTAACGTGTCGGAGGTGTGCAAGGCGCAGTACGTATATAAAAACACGCGTTAGTTACTGCACACCGTGCGCGGTATGTACACTGCAATATGACGTGTAATAATAATAATAATAATATTAATAATAGTGCCGGAGTCCGCGGTGTACAGAAATGAAAGGGATAAGCCGCGGCCGGTGCGGGATTAATACGATTTTGGCAAACATTCGGACCGGGTTCCCACGTGTCCCCGTCGGCCGTCTTCGCGGCTGGCACACGGTTTAGGTGCATAGCGGGAGGGAATGGGAACGGGTGCGAGGGAAAGCACCTTGGGCAGGAGGGGTGGCCAGTCTGCATTCCAGCGGGCAGGTCGGCCCCGTGACCCACTTATTATCTTCTTCTCGAACGTTGTATGTGTACACACACACACACACACACACACACACGCACGCACACACACATGCACACACATACTCACACGCACACATGCACACACATACACACACTTGTTCATGTATACATATACACACATATCGCTTCGGGCTTGATCGCCTCCCTTCCCGCGGATTTTTATAATACGTATTTTTTTAAAATTTTTTTTTATTTCTTCACACACACGCGTGCGCTCGCCCGCTCGTACATATACTCTAAGTGGAACCCCATTTTATCGGAACTGGATAGAGCTGACGGTACACGAGCACGCGGAGAGCTGCTGTTGCTCAGTGGTGTCGGAAGCGAAAGGAAGCCGCCGCTGCCGACAGGGGCTAACCGAATAACTACTTCCTCCTCCTCCTTTCACAGCCGCATTATATATATATATATGATACACATTAATACAACAACACGCCATTTGCGTACGAAAAAATGTTATGGAAAGTAAAAAACCTAGTATTAATGATCCATTGATATCACTTACGTGCACACACACTCACACACATACACACATAAACTTACACTCATCGAGACCACACGTACTCTATATACAAACACACACTCACATACAAGTACACCATGCACTGGTTTAATCCGTTTTACGCATACGTTATTAGCATGCCATTGATTAGCGTCATATATGTATTAAGTATCTATACTTTTACGTGTGTATACACATCAAACAAACGAGAGCGCCGCGTACATTTAGTCCGCGCGTCGAATAATTACTATCATTATCGTCATTTTTCTGATAAAATCGCCGATCGATAATTATTGGACGGATTTCTTGTTTTATTTATTTAATATTATATTATAGGTGTACGGCATTTTTGTTTGATTTCAATCAGAAAATCCAAAAAATATATCTTGTACATATTATATTTACAGCGAAATGTATTGCGTTTGGAACAACGAGCAAGTGAACGATTAATTTATCATGTAGTTCATCACGTGCAGCAAAAACAAGGATATAATTATTCCGAAGTTTTTTTCAATTCATAGAGAAGTGTGAATTTAAATCTTATATAATTTAGTTTATTGTAAAGATAAACTCAACCTAACATTTTGCGCATCTCATCTACACGAGAAACTATGGTGAATTTCGAATGTCATAATGGTATATTCTAGAAAAAAATATTAAATACACGTTTGGATGATTAGCAAATAAAATATATAAAAAAATATTTATCTCGATTTACATAAAACATATTTATTATTATTACATCGTTATGGCAAAGTACTGTATTCACAGTTCATGAAGTACACATATATGCATTACTACGTAAATAAATACACCTGTATGAATAATATTTCGTTAAATTGCCTTTTGTTAACGAATAAGTAAATCTCATTTATGCCGGCAGTAGTTATAATCGTTCGTAATAAATATTCGTATATAATATTATACGTGAGACGTGGTGGGTCTAATTTGATTTGTTGTTATCGATTTCAATTTGCTGGTGATCGTTGTGCAACATGGGGTGTTTGCTGTTAACCGTCTTCTTGTTGACGATAACAGCGGATTTCGTCCCGTAGTACAACGGTTTGATGGTGGGGCTACAATCGTCTTGGACCATCGGGAACGTGTACTCCAGCTGAACCCCGTACTTGGGTAGCTTGTCGCGCACGTAGCTGCGCACATTCGCCGGCACAGTATTGTCTCTGGACAAGAGTATGCTGGACAAGTAACGGGGACTGGACGGTTTTTCGGCACAGTGCAGCAACACTGCCCAAGTGTCCTTGCAATCCAGAACGAACGTATTGTAAACGCCTTCATCTGCACAAAGACAAAACATTCTTAAGAACACTTTTTATTTTTTCGATCACGAAGAACGTATATCTTACACGATGACGCGTTATTATAGCACGAATAATATAGATGAAAAATGAATAGGACAATATAATCGACGCTGAATGGACGACCGTTTGTAGCGATAAGTCGCTGGTATTTCACGTGTTTTCATTATGCAATAAGATTAATGTAGATAAAAAGGAAAAAGAACACAGTCTATAACCCGTTCGAAAAGAACGAATCTCACGATGTTTTCTATTCCCTGAAAAATACCGTGGTCCCATGCGGACAGGGTCTTATACAGACGTGTCCTAACCATTTATTAGTTATACTCTTTATGCAGGGCCGTATTAGGACTTTTACTGTTCCTGGGCAACAGCACTTTCTTTCCCCAGAACATTCTTCGTAAAATAATTAACGTATTATTTTCAATATTTTTTATTTTTATTTTTTGTTTGTGTTTAAACTAAAACTAATTATAGAAGAGAAAAAAATTAATAATTTTTATTAAATTTATTATCTTTTGAGAAATTATTGCCCTTTGAAAAATTGTCGTTAGGGAACCTTGTCAGTGTGCAAATTTTTATGCATATTAAATGCATTCGTCTTACACGGTGTTTCCTTGTGGACCCAATGACCAGGTTGTTCGAAACTAGGTATGGACCACGTAATGTTTCCGGCGAGTATCTCGTTGTCGGGGTCGTCCGAGTAGCTGTACGTAAAGTCCATGGAAATTTCCGGTACGTCTGGCGACAGATTGAACGTTGACTTCATGCATCTGTATATCTCAACTTCTTCAGAACTCGCATAGTAATCGATCACGTTCCACTTACCTTTAATCTAAACATTAACTTTATTTACAATATGTACTAGTAAATATAATTATTATCATGATTTTTATACGGGTCAGTAAAAAATGTTAAAAATCAAAACGTATTATCATTCGTATTATACACCTATGAATCAATTCTAGTAAAACCTTTCATTCATATTTTATATACATTATGTGTTTACTGATTATAAGTATTTATATTTATAATACTACAGCTTGATCGTGTTCAGCGAAAGTATATGCGTTTTGTCAATTACAAACTTTAAATTTCCTGTCTTCCACACGATTATGTCCCAGTAGCTAACTTGCTTGATCTTCCTTTCCTAACTGAGTGTAGGCGAAGTACTGGAATTAAATTCATTAATGGTCTATCGAATGGAAGTATTGACTTATCTGATATAATCTCACTTGTATATTTTAAGGTACGCCAGTGGGCTACAAGAATCACCATTCCTTTCTATATCCCTTATTCCACATATTATTTAAAAAACGAGCCTATCAGGTGCCTAATGACAGGTATCGACATAGACACCAACTTTGGAAAATAATTAAGTTAATTTTCTTGTGTAATAATTAAATATTACCAAATAACATATATTTTTAAACTTTGTACAAATGATATATCTACTAAAAAATAATAGAATAAATAAATATTATACTTTGTTTTATATAGGAAGAGTTATAAACTTTTTATTACATAACTCAGAGAATGATAAAAATATATTTTACGTTTTTATCGTTGATGCAGTACTATTATCATAAATTAATGATTAATTATAATATTATAAGTAAGTAAGTAAGTAATACACTTAAAAAAAATTTTAAATACGCCACTGCATATATATGTATATGTAATGGTTATATATAGCTGTAAATATATATATATATATATATATTTAAATACCTAGATGCTTGTCGATAATTGTTCTGAACATTGGTCAATATCGAATAACACGACCGCGATACATGACAATACAATACCTTTTATACACTTGGAACGTACCTATATTGTATTGTTTTGAGTACATTACTAAGTTACATAATAGTCTATAGTATTTATTAAAGATACATTAATTGATAGCATTGCATATTACTTAAACAACCTATTTACTTATTTACAGAAATGTTTCAGATTATTGACGCATAAGAAATTAATATTGTTCTAAAAATGTTTTTCAATTATTCGCTCGTTGTGGTAATATTTTTTCCATAATTAATACAATGAATTACAATCTAAGCATCAGATTGCAATAATAAATAGCTTATGAGTAAAAACAACATAATTATTTTCAGTCATAAGCATCCAACACTCATATCAAACCTAATAAATGTATTTCTTGCTAAAAATGGTTAACTAAAATATTTTCAAACAAAATACGGTTGTTTAATATAAATGACCTGGATTTAAAATTATGCTAGTTTTCCAAATAAATTCTAAACAGTTTTATAAATTTAAAAAAAAATTTAAAATCTTTTATACTAACATATTTTAATTTCACTATTGAACACAGTAAAGTTATAATAGTAAAGTAATAAACAAATATTACAGTTATATTAAAAATATGTTAATTTATTATATATATTTATTGTATTCTATATACATATATTTCTTATGAAATCAAATATGTACTAATATACAAAAAATAGCAAATCTGAATGTGATTTAAAACATTATTTTTCTTTTTAATATTCATACATTGTATATGTTATTTTTTCAATTGCTATTTATCACAGATAGAAAATTACGTTTGTGGTTGTAGCTTTCAAGTAATAATTTAAAAATAAATAGAAAGCAAAATCTTATGTTGTCAATATTTATTATTGGTTAATTTTTACTGGATTTTATTTTGAATACAAAAAGTGAATTCATAAAAGAAATTATTTCACTCTCTAAATCTTATACTTATGCGTATAAAAATAATTTAATAGTTGATTAAACATGAACTATATAAAATTAATTAATTTTAATATTTAAAATATAATCTATACAATCTATATATCTGTATATACTAGTTATTATACACATTATTTAATTTTATGAAATATTATTAAATATATTATGTACCAAATATATATAACTGTAAAATATCAGCCAAAAGTGTATAATAATTTCAAATCATTATTACTTACACTGAATTTATAAATATTAAATAATAAGTTCTAATAAGAACTATGATTTCAATATGTTTTACATTATTTTCATAGCTTTAGTGTGACAAATTCATTTTATATACTTATAAACAAGTATAAGAAAGTATATTCGCATTTGTTTGCAGTTTTTAAGAATTATTTAGAAATTTGTATTAAATTCTAATTAATACAGGCATTAAATACTAAAATATTAATTCTACATATTTAAATAACGTTGTATTTTTATCGACTATTATTGAGATTTTACATTAAAATCGATCGTTTGTTGAATAAATTAAATTTTACGTACACATTTTATACTACAGTTGAATCGATTATTGCAGAAACATTATGCATTACATATTTTATAAAATTGAGGTATTTAGTTGTAAAAACGTATTCTAGTTATGTATTTCTATGTACTTAGCGTAAAAACACTGATTATTATTATTTATTTGTATGATAAAAAAATATAACTAATAACGTTTTTACACTTAACACATAGAAGCACATAACTAGTATATGTTTTTATTAATAACTCAATTCCATAAAAATGTGACTCGTGACATTATAATATTGATAGATATGATCATAATATTTTTGGAATAACACAACATATATATTTGTTAGTGTTATTATAATAAGTATTCATTATATATCATTGTAATATTATATCAAAAGGTTATTTATTATCAATAAATATATTTAATTATTTTTGATAAATCATACTTACCTATTATCTAATTATATAAAAGGCCACTAGAAGTGTTTTATTTTATTTACTTTATTTTTTATAGGTACAGAATAATATCACATTCTTACCGAGTCCAAATCACAGTTGCTTCTAGCCTTGACTTCTGGACATTTCTCGTCGTTCTTGGCTAATTTATAACTCCAAGTAAAGTCAATAATTCCGATAAAAAAACAAAACAAAATAATATTCACTCTAAAGTAAGCCATAGTAAATTTAATAATCACTTGTTAAATTGTATTTATTGTCAAAACTGGTTCAACAACTGAACGTGTCGCTGTGGTATATTTTATCTCTTGATATCCGGTATTCAAATGCGCACAATAATAATAAATAATGTCGAGTCGATAAAAACAAATATTTATCACTATGTCCATACAAAATTTCGACATTTTATATGCGATCAAAGTTTTCAATACACCGATATATGTCATAATTTTCAACAGTTCTGAAAATATACAGGTTGACCTACTTTTCCCTGCCTTAAAATAAGAACTGGAAACGAACAGGATGAAATTAATGGTATTTGTCTATGAATATTGGTGTGTGTAACATGAGTCTGTATGTGTGCGTGTGTGTATGATATGTTTTCGGGAGGCCTCTTTAAAAACTGGTTCTGCGTGCGTTGACCATTAATTGGAATACTCGTTTAAAACACCAGGACAGCTATAATTTTTTTTATGTTAAGTTTATTTCATCTCAATTGTATTGTCAGACATCTGTAAAATACCTATTATAATTTAGTATATTAATTTCAATCGGCAGTACTGCACATAGATCCCAGAAATTAAAACCATTCAAATGTTTGATGATGGGATAGGCTCAAAGAAGACCAGACGACTGTATACCTTGGAGAAAGCTTAGCATAGCTACATATATATATATGTAGTTATGTATGTGTGTATGTATGTATGTATGTATAATATTATACATGTGAAGTAATATTATCGTACATATAGGTATAGATATAATTGTGTACGACTGTACGAGAGGTCACGGCAAAAATGTTTTCTCAGTTAGATTGTTACAAGGAAAATCTTATAATTTGACATCAATGAATCAATCTCGTTAAAACATTAAACAATTATAATTTATTATAAAATCTTTGAACAACTTTCCATCCGAAAATTCAACCGTAACAAATTTGACATCACGTTTAATATGAAAATGTCATGTTCTGTTATAGTTGTACGTAAATAGCTTTAATTTAAAATATCGACCAAGCTTAAACATAAATATGAAAAATTCGTTTTACATAAGTGTTTATGTAAGCCATTAAGATATTACATTTTATTTTTCTGTTTCCTTTTTTTTGTTTTATAATTAAATTTTTCTTTTTATGAACATAATAAGTAGTATAACTTACATATGTAAATAATGTATAGTTTATATACAATTAGTATATATATATATATATATATATATTTTTATCTTATCTTTAAAATCTGGTGTGATCAAATATTGTTAACTTGTCTAAAATATATCTTATATTGAAAATAATTTTGACCAGATGAATTACTTCAAATGCATTGCAAATTTTTTACTTCTATCAAATATTTTAACGGTATAAAGTTGTTAGGAGGTAATATTTTTCTTAAATAGGATTTAGAAGTGATGGAAAAAAGCGGTTTTCAATTTATTTCGGATATACAAATATAGTAATTATTATAATCATATTGGTTAAAACTTCAATCAACATTTTAACCTTTGTACTCTCAGAAATAAATAGATCTAATCTATATGATGGAGAAATAACTAGAATTTTTACTTTTTGGTAATTAAGTACATATTTGTTCAAATTTGTATTCAAACGCTGATTGGCAATTTATAAAAAATATATTGTGTGTTAGAAAATTTCAATAATTTTTACAAGTCAAATGTCCAATTTATTTACGGAATTTATAAAGTAGAACACGACTGCCAGAAAAATTGTTAATCATAAAAAAAAGTAAAGAAATATTCATAAATACTTATGAAGTATTTTTGTAATTTTATAGCCGCTACACACCATTATTACATACTTTATTTGAATTTAACGTTTTAGTGTAACTATTCATGAAAATTAAATGTCAAATTATTTTTTAACGTACAATAAATGTAATATTAATTATAAATTATTCATTAGTAAATTTATTCAAAAGATATTTTGAATTCAATGATTAATCTTCAAATTTAAATTTTTAAATACATAACATAAATCTAGCACACTTGATTAGCTTTGAATTTTTGGTGTTTGGATGTTTGTTTGATTCACAATCTTAAAAATAATTTATCATTGGAAAAATGTACAATACCAGAACAGTTATAACATTTTTCGTATGTGTATCAGAACATTTTCTAATAACAGTGAACTTTTTCATTGTAACGAGAAATTTGATAACCACAGTTTGAAAACAGAATGCAATTGTTTTGATATACCAGCCAATTAATTAAAATATTAATTATGTGGATGAAAAGTCAAATTGAATTATATATTCACGTATTTTTCACAAACTTCCAGTTCTTTAAACTAATTAATTAATAACAAATACTGGGCTTTTATTAATTATAATTATTTTTTTTATTGGCAATATTATCTAGAATATAATTGTATTGAAATATAGTAGTAAAGCTATAAATTATAAATTTACCTATTTGAGGATTTACGAGTACTTATTTATGTCTGAAGTTAACAAAGCCTATTTACAATTTTTAACAAAAACAATTTTATATCGAGTTATATTATTTGATAAATTTCATAAATTTTACAAATAGAATTTAGCATAAATAAAAGTTGTTTTTATTATGAACATTTATAATACATTTAAAATAATGAGTAAAAAATAAAAATTAAAACTATATCAAATTAATATATTTTTTTATTAACAATTAAATAATTGCATTCCTTTAAAAACTTTATAATAATTAATTTTTTTATAAAAATATGACGTTTTTTACTTATTTATAATAATATCAAAAATATACTTTATTTGTGGAACTACTTGTGATAAATATTATTTAAGTCGACTGTTTGATAGGTATTTTAAGGGAAGTGGCCAAACTACTACAATATTATGTCCCACTTTCTCAATGATTCTACTAAGGATGCAAGAATGTTCCAAGTAATTTGTCCTCTTTCTTTTTTACTAAAATTATATTTAAACTTAATTGCATGTTTATACCAACTAGATAAACATTTCGTTTATACAATTATTTTAATTATAATCGTATTTATTTACTGCATGTTTTAGAGTTTGGAACACTTTGTACTAAGACAAGTGCCAACTTCGTTACCTACCTTATGTTAAGTACTATTAAATAATATAATATATGAAATATATTTATAAACTTAAACTATGTTTCTTCGGATCATGAAATAATAATAAAAAACTATATGATGATCCAAAAAAATTATAATATAAAAATGAAATACATATTTAATTTAATTTATTTATAAATTAGTTTTATTTAAACATTTTAATACCATTATCATGAGTTATTATTAAATAAAAAATGACTAAACAAATAACACATAATACATTAAGTAAAAACTAAGATAATATCTAAATGTCATTCAATGTTATGATAATATTAATTTCTGATAAAGTATAAGGAATATAATAAAATATATTAATAAGACTGATTTAAATCTAGTATAATTTTGTTATAGTAATTACATTTTAGTACTTATCAAATAAATACAAATTTAATTAAAACTTATTATTTAGTTTTAAATATATGTCATTTTTTTAATTTAATATTTAATAGGATTTATAAATCTACTTATTTTAATAGCCTTAAGGGACATTAAAAGAAATAAATTAACTGGGATGAAATTCGGAGAGGCAATTATATACTGAAGAATAATCTCAGAGAAAATATTTAGAATCGATAAAATCTGAAAAAGTAAAAACCAGGTGGAGGCTAAAATTCCTAAAGGAGTAAGACAAGGGTGCAATCTATAACCTACCTTATTTATTCTATATATAGAAGAAGAAGCCTTAAAAAATGTAGGGGGAGAAAACATTGGAAAAATAAAGAAAGATAAAATACCTGTGAAAATGTTGCGTTTCACTAATTCTATTGCAGAAATTGCAAAAAGAGGAAAAGACTCAGCATGCTCAAAAAAATTAACGATATGCTTAAAGAATACTATATGAAATTAAATCAACGTAAAATTAAAATTTTTAAATGTATCAAACAGTAGATTTATACAAACATAGCTTTAGATGAAATGTTACTAGAAATCGTTCAAATCTTTACATACATGAAGAGCAAAATCACAATCGATAGTTAAAGCCTTATAGATATAGTACGCAGGATAGCGCAGACCAAATAAGTCTATTATAAAAAGGGAAATATTAAATTTCAAAATAAGTAAATTAGTAAGTCCGGACATCAAGTAATCACTAATAAAAATGTTTGTGTGTAGCGTAGGCATATATAGAGTAGAGACTTTGACTATACTGAAGGATGACAAAACCAAATTAGAAGTATTGGAGAAAAACCGTTAAAAATTCCTTGAAGAGAAAAGGTCAATAATGTTGATTTATTCAGGAAAATGAATAATAAAAAATCAATATGGAATACGCTAAAATTGAGAAGAAAAGCATAGATCAGATACTTATTAAAAAATAGTCCTTAGATAGCCACAATATAATATGGTGGGAAAAGTTGAAAGAAAATCTGAATTTGGAATAAGATTGCCTAAAACTCCATTCTTGAAGTAGATGACGGAAGATACCAAAATAATAATAATCTGGAAGTTAAAAAGAAATATAAGGGACAAAGAAAAATTTAGAGAGACACAATTAAGAGCTATGTATATTTGTGAACATTGTACAGTACGTCAAAGATTATAATATTATAATACAATGTTCCTTATCCTTGCTAATGAGATTTGAAAATTATCTTTAAATCAAATCTATCTTTGACTGTCATATTTTTCAAAATTACCTTCAATGATTAGTAACATGAAAAAAATCCTAAGGACTTGTTCTTAATATCCCCAATTAATCAGTAATGAACTTTGTCATACACATTGGCGTGTAAACGGGGCAGGTCTAGGGGTACTGGATCCCCCCCCCAGAGTATGAAAAAACAGGTACATGTTCCTACAGCAAGTTAAGTAATAAGTATAGTATATAATTAGTATGTAATGTTATTCTGACTACAGTTTCCAAGTGGCACCTAAATATAAAGTGCGATAAAGGTTATTGGTATTAGGTACTCATATCTTTGAAATATATACTATCGCCCAGAGAAATTGTCACAAACGTCTGGAATTTATTTTAGAAAATTATATTCTATTATGTAAACCGAAATATAAAGTATAGTATAAAATACAACTATACGTGTATTTATTGAATCTCTTCCAAAAACTGTATAGAACGTAATTTGTTTTTAGCTATCATAGTTTAATTAAATTATGTATAAATTGTGGACCCCTTCAGAAACATTTGAAAATATGCCTCTGGTCATACCAATGATTGTATCAATTATATTTACTCCATAAATAATATCTCTTTAAAAATTGCTAACAACTCAGTAAAGGATCTAGATTTTATCCTTACATGGAATCTACACCCTAATAAAGAGATTCCTAACCTTTTTTGACTCACGGCACCCTTAGTTATTTTTTAAAAATCCGGATGCACACTATATCTAACATATATTCTATAGTATAAAACATAGATATAGAGTGCCTATCATAGTGATATTTAATACCAGACTGTGTGTAGTGAAATTGATGGAATGTTATAAAATAAGTAAATGTTTTATAAAAATAAATATAAGATAAAGTCATAAGAACCGTGAATAAGTTTATTAGATAATTTTATAACAGTCTATATCTAAGCGATAGTAACAAAACTGATATAAAAATTAAAATAGATTGATCGCAGAATTACTAAATATTATATGGAATACAATAGGGACTACATTATAGACTGTGTTATTGTTCAAAGTGTTTTATTCTTAAAAAAAACTTAAAAAATAGTTTTAGGACGCCCTCAATTTAAGTTCGTGGCTCCCTGGTTGGGAATAACTGCCCTAATATGTATATCCAGATAATATTTATAAATCTATTAGACTGCTAGATTTCATAAACCGCGTTTTTACAAAATTTCACTTAATCACTTATAAAACTCTTTTGTTCTTTAATTCGCCGAATTCGTGTGAACAGTACTGTTCTCTGGGATCCGTCCACCACCTCTGTCCGTAACCTGATTGAAAGTATCCAAAGGAAATTTCTCCACCTCACTGCTTTTAAATTGAATATACCCTGTCCATACCTTGACTACACGTCAATACAATGTTTTTTGTCTAAAGGAAGTCTTTTCGATCGTCAATACTCTGCAAATACATTTTTCCTGTTTGACCTACTTTCCTCGAAAATGGACAGCCCTGAATCACTATCCTAAGTTTTTTCAATGTCTCTATGATATATAAGATCATCTGTAATCTTCCATATTCCATTATCTTCCTCAAACTACTATCTTAACTCTCCAATTATTCTTCTAATGGACATTGCCAATACCAATCAATCTTTAATAAAAGCTTAGTTTCATAAGTTTCTGTAGAGCATTACATTTTCATTTGTATTTACCTATAATGTACTCGTACTGTAATACAAAACAAATAAATAATAAAGGAAAACTATTAAAATCTGTTCACTAAAACCTTACAAAAATAGTTACTAATACTATAACACAATAATGGCAAAATAGTCTTAAAGAAATAATAATACAATAAAAGCTATTATTCTGTTGGTTAAATATTTAACAGATAACATAAATAATTACATAAATTATTATTTTTGTATAGTACATAATAATTTTAAATAAAAGGAAGTAAAAACGTTGACATTTTACAATCTTAAAAGTTTTATACATAATATACCATGTAATATTTATTAAACAATATAAATACAGAAAGGGGTGGTTACATTTACTATAAAGATATCATCGATTCAAAGAATGGGTGGCAGATTTATTATTTTTTAATAAAGGGAGATTAAAAGAAAAAAACGATTGAGTGATAATGATATACTCATGTTAAGTAAACATTTTACAAGTATATTCCGAGATGCTATTAATTGTAAATCTAGAACCTATACTTTCTTCTATTCTTAAAAGTTTGTTAATAGTATGGGGAAAGTGAGTCGTATGCTGAAAATTGTTTCTCAAGTATAGATAATTTACCGATGATTTCAAATTTAACAAATAACCGCCAAAATGGGTCGCCTATTTAACACAAGTAGGTACTTAAAATTTTTATTTTTACTGCTATAAATACCTACGTACCAACGTCATAAATACATTTTACAGTTAACTCGAAAAACAAATAAGTACATTTTAAACAGTTTCTTACAAAATTAAAAAACATTTTTACACCCGATTTGTGTAATACAAGTAGGTTATGCAACTATGCCAAATATTTTATGCAGTATTACAATGTATGCATTGCTCTCTAGCTGATAAAAAGTAAACTAAATATTGCTTTTTTATAATTTTAGTGTTTAGTAACATTCTAAATCACTAGGTAACAGCATGTTATAGTAAGATGGCATTAATTAAACTTGATTTATTGTTGTCGAAAAATTTTTAAATAATTAAGGTATTTATATCAGATTAAACAAATTATAAATAATTATTTCAGATATTTAGCAAGTTTGTTTAAATATAACAGTTAGATTACTAAAAATATACTTTTTTATTACATTACTTTTCTAAAATATATTTTTCACGGATATGTTTAAGACTTTATATCTCTATTGCATATTCATGTCAGTCCTATTCAATGTCTTGCAACATTTTTCATTTTAATTGAAAAAATTAAATTTAAAAGAATAAAGATGTACGTATAAAATTGAACATACTTACCATTGCAATAGTTCTTACATAGGTACTTGTGAATTATTTTTATATTATGATAAATCTTTAAGATCTCAAAAAGAATTATGTTACAAACAAATTAATAAATGTTAATTTTTTTTTTTTTTAACATTTTCCTTTTGAAGTTACAGAATAAAAATAGATTTTACGAATATAATATATTAATGTTTATTATATAAATGTTATAAAGAAACTAAAGGAAAAAATAAATGAATATAACATATTTTTGAAGTTGCAAAGTTGTTTTGTACGTATAAGACATAAAAAATGTTTTGTTGTATAAATACATTTTTAAACCTCATCAAAATACTTTATTGAATAATATAAAATGAAAATATGTTAGTTATTCATCTTTCCATGGTACAATATAAAACGAAAATACTTAAAATGTATACAATTAGTACATTTTTAGCTAATATTCGTGTATTATGGCTTAAGTTAATTTGAATACGACATTCGTGTGATCTTGATAATTAATTCATTTACCTATAAAAGTATTCAGCACTATATTTAATATTAAGTATAATATTAGAAAAAAATCCCTAACTGATATCGAATTCTATAGAAGAAAATTCTTGTAAATTCTAGATGTACGTTATAACGATAGTTTCGCGAATCTATAACTTCAAGATCTGATTGTAGTTGGTCTGTGGAACATTAATTATATCCTACCAACCAAAATAATTAAATAAGTACACTATATTTTGATTTTCTTAATTCTAAACTTAATTTTGAAATTAGAATTATAATACGAATTTAAATAATGTATAAAGTTATAAAATAAAAATATTTATTAAAAAATAACAGGTAGTTGTGTAGTTATGTTTGTTACTTAATTCAATTTAATTTTTACATATTAAAGAAACAATTAAACACTATTTCGTTTTTACACTATACAAACATTTAATTGTGTAATGTTTATAAAACTACACATTTCATAGATTTATTATAATATCATTCATAACTATATGATAACTATATAAAATATTTTTGTTGTCGTTGGTTATTATGTTTGTTCAATTTTTTTTAGAAGTATAAATTTCACAACATTTATTTTTATTTCAAAACTCTAATAATGTAGTATTATCTACATTTTGTAACTTAGATTGTTCAGTGGGTGTAAACGCAGCAAAAATGAAGGAACCCACGTACTTAAATCCATTGTGTTTTGTTGAAACCGTAATTAAGTACTCACATCGTGGATTTAAGGAAAATAAATCAAAATACGCCATCTAAAACAGTAAATAATTTTAAGAATACAATGTGCAAGAAAATAATTAACTTAAATAAATATGTATTGTATTTTTATTTCAATAAATTGCAATAAATAACCAATAGGTACCCACTAAAATGTACTAATTTAGTATAATATTGTCTTTTATCTCATAAATTATTATTAAAATAAAAATTAATTAGATATTCTATTTCATCAAATTTTTAATATATTCATCCAAGTTTAAACATATAATTAACTTACTTGAGTTTTAATTAACAATTTACTTTCATCTTCGCAATCTTTAGCGGCCCACGATAAAGTATAAAGAAATTTTTTTTCCGTCGTACTAACTTGTTTCCAAGAAATTCTAACGTTAATTAAATTACTACTGTCATCATATTTTACATTCACAACTTTCAGTCCCATGATTTTTTTAGAATTTAATATTTTTTTTACCTAAAATAAAAATCATTTATTTTAGTATACAATAATAAAATTATTCAAACTTATAACCTATTTTTTAATTTAAAGTAAAACACATAAATATTGAATGAAAAATGATATTCAAACAATTAGATTCTAACGTCTTAATATTTATCCTTCAAATATTATATATTACACATACATGTGTTAAAAAGTCTTTAACTATAAATTATAATACATAAATCTTCTTCTTCTTCTTCTTCTTCTTCTTCTACTTCGCCTTCCTCCCAACTATTTGGGGTCGGCCACCCTTGTCCTACACCTCCACTTTACTCGGTCAATCACATCTCCTCTGCACACACCGACAGCCCTCATGTCATTCTCCAAAGTCTCCAACCATCTCTTTTTTGGTCTTCCTCTTCCTCTTTTCCCTTCAACGTCCATCTTCATAACCACTCTTACTGCATTCGTTTCCTCTCGCCTCATCACATGCCCAAACCATCTCAGCCTATTTTCTCTCATCTTGTCCACAATTGGCGCTACACCAACACTACCTCTCACGTATTCATTCCTTATTCCATCTTCTCTTGTCACTCCACTCAACCATCTAAGCATTCTCATTTCCGCGACACTCTTACTTTGTTCTATTCTCCTGTTAACCGCCCAACACTCTGAACCATACAGCATAGTTGGTCTCACTACACTTTTATAAAATTTACCTTTCAGCCTAATTGGAATTCTCTTATCGCATAACACGCCCGATGCTTCTCTCCATTTCATCCACCCGCACTTAATCCTATGTTTTACATCAATGTCAAAGCCCCCGTCCTTTTGAACAAAAGATCCTAAGTATTTAAAGCTCTCAACTTCACCTATCACATCACCATCTATTGTCAGTTGTCTCCTCATTCCTTCAACTTTTTGGTCTCTTTGTCCAAAATCATACTCAATATACTCAGTTTTATTTCTACTAATTCTCAATCCCTTTTCTTCGAGGGCTAACCTCGAAAATACATAAATATTAAGTTAAATTAATTATGTATGTATTAATATAATAAGTTTATTTAATTCAATATAACTTATGATTTTTCTTTTAAAATTGCATAACATATTAAAAGTATTTAATAAGTAATATAAAAATATTATAAGTAAAATATTTGAATCTAATAAAATTAACATATTTATAGAATGGTTTGTTTGTATATAAAATAAACTTGGATAATATACTATTAAGCAAATCATAATACAGAAAATAATTTAGCAATTTCAAATTTCCAATACATAGATTTAATATACTTTAATTAAATTAATTAAAATATATTTAATATTTTATTATTTATGTATGTAAGATAACATGTTACAAATATTTTTATTCACCTTTAGTTTTCAGGGTTATCGAAGCCTTTCGACTCGTGAATCTTTTTCTCCCGAATTCGCTAATGGCTTGCACTTGAAGAAAATATACGGAATTCGAGTTCAGCTTTTTGATTGGAAACCTTAAAATATCCTAGTTAAAGGGGAAAAAGTATATAATAATGTATTTTATCCGAATCAATGACGTCATCGTGCAACAATATATTAGTCGCGAAACACCTATCTTGTTACGTGGTCCATTAGGATAAGTCGAAGCCCGAGGGTAGCTCTATTGTTGTATATTGTTAAATGTAATACTGTTCTATTTATAGTAAAGGGATGGTTAAGGAGACCGCTGTCTCTTCATTTCATTCAAACGATGCATGTTGTCTTGAGAGGTATTATAGCTTGGACATTATACGTAAGTACATTTTTAGATAAATTAATAATTTTGTCATAAAAATTTAAGATCTTTATTCTAATGCTATACTCGTAAAAGATTTATGGAATTTTAATTGAAACATTTTAAATATTAGTTACCTACAGTTATTACGTCATTTAAATGTAATGCCTAAGCATGTATCGTTTTTACAGCTATGTTCTAACTAAATGAATAACATAATTACATTATTTAGATATATATTATCTTATTTGAAATTGTACTTATTTCATATTCTTTCAAAAAAAAAAAAATAATAATAATAATAATAATAACTTTTTGATTTTGGAACTGAAACATATTTTAACGAAAAGAGATTATTTTGAAAAATATTGGACAGTTTATAATTTTTAATTGTCTCGATTTTTAAACTTCAACATTGATTTATAGATTGGTAATATTATTGGTTATCATAGTTTATCAGTATAAATTATTTACTTTTAAATAAATAGTCATATTATAATACTACCTAATATCAATACTACATTAATTCAGTAGTAATAATAATATTAATAAATAATTGATATTTAATATTAATAGTTTCTATAAAAATTAACAACCTCCAAAATAAATCATAAATTAAACTAAAATTGTTTATAATTAATAATAATAAATAATTCATAACAACATAAATTCAAAATTAAAATCTAAAACTCAAAAAGTAGTCTTATTCTGTAATTTTGATGAAAAATAAAAAATGTCGTCGACGAAACTAATTTGTAAACTATGAGCAAATAAACAAGTCATAAGATAAAGAACTACTTTCGAATTATTGTTATTTTAAAATATAAACTAATATTCAAAAAAATAAGATAAGTTATAACATGTCATAATTCATAAAAATACTGAATATATACATTTCTAAATTATACTTGAATGTCCGGTTTTATTATTCTTAATAATTTACAGATATTCTCTGTATGTCACTAAACAAACTATTTTCGACTCATAATTCAAATATATGGACGTATATGGTATGTATGTACACATATTTCCATAAATGTTAATTTACATAAAATATGCCGTTAGACAATTATGTCACCATTAATCGGCCACTACTTCTAACGGATAATGTTAGTCGAATGTAGGAATGATCTGTCCGCGGGCACGTCCTCTAAGTTCGGATTTTTTCTTCTTCCGTATTATCTACCGTCAATAAAACACGTTTAAAATTATCTAAAAGATTACTCCTGTTCGCAATTCAACAAATCACATGTTATGGTGACATATTTTAATTTGATTATTGTTTCACAAGCTAACACAAAAGCGTCGTCCACTAAGTGCCCGCGCACCGTTTTGAAGTCCTGATTTTTTTTTTATCTCCACACTGTTCTTTATAAAAACTTATTCCCGCGATGTATCGTAACCGCAAAACGACAGTAATAATAAAGATGATTCCCTAGGGTCCAGCCCGGGGTCATAGCTGTACTGGTACAAAGCGATCGTGGAACATAAAACATGCGCATAAATTATGAAACCGGGCTTACACCGCACGGGCACCATGTATTCTAGCGTACCTACTTTTCAAAATTTGATACCCGTGTACGGAACCACGAATCAAATCTCGGTTACACGTTGTACAGTTTTGTCGGAGGAAGAAATCCTACGATTACGTGCACTGCTCCGGTGCGAAAAGTGAAATGGGTAGGCATCGCGACATTTGAAAATGCGTAACGATAAAATTCGCATTTGACCGATTGACAAAAACGATTTCTTACGTAAACAAATGATATTGTGCAATCGATTTGCGCTAATAACAGAAACGTTTACATACATTTTATGAACGTCCAAAGTACACCATCGGCTGCACAGACATTCGCTTCGAAATGTAGACGCGTAGTACAAAATACGGAAAATTTCGGTCGCCCCGGATCGATAAAATCATTGACCGCACGTTCAACAGTTGGACGAAACGCAAAACGTGTATTGTTGTACCGCATACTGCGTAAACGAACGCGTGACCCGACGCGGTGTAGCCCAACGTGTTTCGAACTGAGGGTCACCAATATCAAAAATAATTACTAATACGTTATTTTAAATACTATCATAGTATATGATATATTATAATCATTGTTGTGAATTACAATTGATAAAAGTTTAGGATTGTCAATAGAGACGTTGTACTAATCAAATGAATCGTATTAATTTTTCACTATTTTTTAATGCTATCCTAATGAAATGCTCACTCGAAATCTTGGTGACATTATATGGGTCGCGGTTTCAAAACGATTGAGAACCGCTGGTGCAGCCGATCGGAGGAAATTATTATTTAGTGATGCGAACACTCAGGCTCGAGTGATAATAACTATAACGACGTGGTGTGTTTTCGCAGACGTTGGTATCGTGTGCGTCGATCGCATGTCGGTCGACGGCGGAAAGGGAACTGCGATGGGAACTGATGTTTGACCCGACGCCGGACGAGCTGTACGAACAGTTCGAATGGTTCGACGACCAACAGCAACAGCAACAGGAGCAGCAGGAGCAGCAGCAGCAGGAGCAGGAGCAGCAGCAGGAGGAGCAGCAGCAGCAACAACAGACTGCGAACAGATGGCTGCAGCGACGCAGCAACAGCAACGGCGTGAACCCGCAGGAACTGCGGATGGCCGCGGCCGCGGCCACGGTCCGGCATTCAAACGTCGCCGTCGCAGCAGCGGCCTCCGCGGCCGCCGCGGCTGATGACATATGCGACTGCACGCTGATGACCGACGTAGTCGAGCTGAGGGAGCACCACTATCCGAATCAGTTGCCGACAATCAGGTGCAGAGACGGACCGTGGTGCAAGAAGATCGAGTACCCCGTGCAGGTGTTGACGAACCTGACGAATGTGTACGATAGTCCGTACAGCCAGGAGAACTTGCCCAAAGAACTGTCTGATATGGACTGGTGGTTCGTCCAGATCAACATTACCGTGGCCTGCTCTTGTCCCAAATAAAACACGCGCTTTCAATATTTTCCTCTTACTATTCCTCCTCAACATCCTATCATCATCATGACACACCCACCATTATCACCATCGACCTATTGCAGCACTGCAGAACACTGTTTTCACCGTTTTCTCATTTTCATCTTTCCATACACTCGCACCGTTACGATTACGATATTCTGATTTTTACAATTATAAGTATTATTTTAATTTGATTTTTTATTTTTAATCTTATTATTATTATAATTATTCTTGTTATTATTATTATTATTATTATTGTACGGATTGTTGACGGCATTCGGTTAGTAGACGACATACAATACATCCAACAATTTTCAAATGCATAACAATATTGACTGTAACGATACGTTTAAAATACAATTTCACAAATGATACTACCCGTAATTATTATTGAGTTACTGCATATTATAGAATTCTGTTTAATTATATTGATATGAATTGTATTCAGTAGATGCGTGTGTCTAACAGGATAAAATGTATGACTTACTGCAGGGACTACATGACTTTTGTAGTAAACGTGTGATCCGTCTCGAACGCTAACGAACACCTTATATTTTCGTACGGGCAGCACAGAACTAATAGGCGGCTTCCACGACAACACGCATTGCTGGTATTCTTCATTGGTCCATTTCAATGACGTCACCTTCAAGTTCCTGGGAGCTCCGGGTGGATCGATATCTGTACACGAGATTAGATCGCTATTATAAGTCAGGAGATGATTACACTGCGGAACTGATGTAATCCGAGTATTAAGATATTGTTCGTCCATATTTATTACATAGCATATTTATAACTCATATGTAGTTTTCTTTTGATTCTTTTTTTTTTTTTTTTTGGTCAATAAATAATTTAAGAACAAACTTAAGCACAGTAGATTGACATGGTGTTGAAAATCTGGAATGATTGTTATCCAGATATTATAATGAATCGGAATTTACTGGGATAGTTAACGTATTTAAAAAAAAAAAAAAAAAACTTTAATAATAAAATTAAGAATTTAAAACTATGAAAAAAAAGAAAAAAATATGAGAAAAATCAAGATTGTCTGAAACGGAAATATTATCTTATAAAATTATTATTATCTTATAAAAATAAATACAAATAACCCGATTTATGTAACAATGTTTGGTTGATATTGCTTTAGTTAGTCAAAGTTCTACAAATATCTTACCAATATTTTGATGTAAAATTTAAATAGTTAACAATTTTAATTTAATTTAAAATTCTGATTTAACTAAGATAATTATAATCGTATCCCTTATAACGCCAGGATTCATGTATCTCGATTATTTAAATAACATGGGAATCCGGATATTGATGTAGTCTCAATTGCAAAGTTAAGGTTTTATTGAATTTTCAGAGGCAAATAAAAATGAAAAAACTAACCATATTGAGCATAGCGCATGTTAAGATAGAACTAACATTTATTTCTAGATATCAATATTGGTTAAATGAGTACATCAGAAAAAAACAGTTTGATTTGTTCCTATACTAACTACTCAATTCACTCGTGTTCATGTTTACCAGTGTATGCACAGGCATTATTTAACAACTTTAGGAATAATGTATAGTAAATAGTAATACGAAGAAAAAAGTTACGATTTACGGTTTGTCACAATAGCTATCAAAAAATACGACATGACCTGTATACTTTGACTTTCGAAATGTCATACGATCCATGGAAGTGCTCGTGTCTAAATGACATAGAGTATAATGTTTCTAAAAACGTATTAATAACATATCGAAATTTATACTTATTAAAGTTTGAGAATACAATTTTAATATTACATAAACTATTTTATAAGTGTATTCGTTAATAAATGTGATGTCATTTAAAAGGTATTTTTGCTATTACACAGAAATTAAATTAAGTAATAATTATAATTACCGATTTTCGACTGCTGACGTTTTAATATTTAACGTCTAATGTTGTAGTTATTTTATAATTAATAATTTTAATGAAATAACTTTTGGATATAATAAGTATAGTAATCGTAAAATACATATAAATTGTTTCAATTCGTGGTTTTCTTGTTGATTGGTCGAGATGATTGTTTTCAAATTATTAAACAGTTTCAATAATAATTATAATTAGTATCACTGAAAATGCACGGTTTCGAATCAGAAAGTATTGAAAAAGCATATTACAAATTAGTAAATATCATATGTACAATTTATGAACTTTAAATATATTTAATATATTATATATTTATATTTAAAATGTAACAAGCCATTTTTTTTCTAATATTTTGATTTAATCGTACATTTTCATAGCCGTTCAATTTAGACGTTTGAGATATTGCTTATATAATTGTTATCAGAGTATTCCTTGCATCAGAGTGTACTTTTCAATTAGTCCAAATACCGAACAGTTAACATAAAATCCTAATTTGATAATATTTAGATTAGAGTCGATCGATTATTTGAAATTATCATAATATATATCTTTAGTCTCCAAACAAAACAGCTAGAAATGAATATATTTTAAAATTATAAACTATACGTTTGTTTTTTTTTTAAATGTAATTTAATGATGGATTTTATTTAAAATGAAATTTTATTTTGTTCATTATTATACAATATTGAATACATAAGTATAATATTTTAAACCTAGAACTTATTTTTTACGAAATAATTTTAGAAGAATACATTAAATAACATAAAATATTAAGCTAATGCTATAATATTTTATGATAGGAAAATTCAATAGGGTTAAAATAATTTAAAATATTTCAAATTTAAAAGTGGACAAGATTTATATGAATTGATTTAAATTAATGGAAAAATATTTTAACAGTATTATCCAAGGTAATTAATGAAAATTACTACTTTTAAACAAAAATTTCATTTATTAAATAGTAATTTCCTAGGCAAAATCAAAATGATTTGTACATACAATAATGTATTAAATAATAAATGCAAACAATAATTAAAAGTATGAAATAAATATATTACAAATAATCAAAAACTATGAAGAACAACACTTAAATATTGTATACGGTAATTTTCATAAATGAACGTAACCAACGGAATATAAAATATCTGGATATCTATATTATAACAATAATATTTGAACTTTTCATCATTATTATATTTATATTATAAATAATAATTCATTAAAATTATTAAATTAAATACCTTTAGGGCTATAGCCTATAGGAAATCATCAAATTATTTCATACTGGGTAAAAACACTGACATTTCACTACTGAATAATAATTATAATATTTCATATTTAGAGCGTATCTGCTAATTATGTATATGTAAATTCGTCATAATGTACTTCAGTAGCTAGAATGAGTTAAGTGATTGATGTTCTTTTATTTGTTAATCATTTTTCTTTATTTAACTACAATAATAATATATATATATATTCTTTAATTCAAAAAAAGTACTTAATACAGCATAGCATTAGATATTTTAATAAATTATTTCCTTCTTATACAATTAAATTTAATTGCTCTAAAAATGTAGTTGATCTAATATTATGTTTAATACTTATGTGTAATCAATTTAAAACGACAGTTATTTTTATATTATTTTTTTAAGCTCAATTGATCGACCGACACTGATAAAAAATATATAGAGATTCATTGTGAACAGTAACAATAAATATAATTTTATTTCAAAGGAGAAAAAGCACTTCATTTTATCGCTATAATAAATAATGTGTCATATATTTATGTTACTAAACTTTGTAAAAAATCAGAAATATAAAGTTTTAATCTATAAACGTACCTTCTTGGTTTCTTGACAATTTAATAATTTAGCTTAGAAGTAAAAATTAGTAAGTAATTAAGTAATAATTAATAGTTAAGTTAAAGTTGTATCTCTGGTGGTTGAATGATGTATGAAGAAATATAGCTTTTGACAAATTTAAATTTAAACAAAATAAAGAAAGAGAAACAATATGAAAAAAATTCATTAAATTAAATTTATCAGCAATTTTTTTTTTTAGTGGAACACGGCGATGTTTCTCGAGGATTATTTGATGTTATATAAACTGAGCAAAACGGTAAGTTTTAAGGTTTCAAAGAAATTATGGTTAATATTGATCCTATAATACATGAACATCATGTAATACGAAAACATGTGTATCGAATGAAAAATAAAAAGACTTATGACCATTATTTAACTCACCAAATTCAAATTGAGCTGATTTAATAATTAACTAAAAAAAATTCGTCAACAAAATGTAGAATATATCAAAGAAAACAAAACATTTTTACTGTAATCGCACGACCAATATCAGTAGAAAACTATCATTAATTATTCGTATTGCATGTGTAAATTATAAAAATATATTAATTAAACCAATCATAGAAGAATATTGACATTTTATGTCTTTTCTTTGGCACATAGAATCGAAAAGCGTTACATATCATTCCTTAGCAACCGTCTCCTAGCAACATTCTAATATTTGTATATTTTTATAATATTTATAATATAATATATCTTCTTCTTCTTCTTCTACTTCGCCTTCCTCCCAACTATTTGGGGTCGGCCACCCTTGTCCTACACCTCCACTTTACTCGGTCAATCACATCTCCTCTGCACACACCGACAGCTCTCATGTCATTCTCCAAAGTCTCCAACCATCTCTTTTTTGGTCTTCCTCTTCCTCTTTTCCCTTCAACGTCCAAATTATATTTATATTTATTTATATTTATTTATAATTTATATTTATTTATATTTATATTTCTTATTATATTTATAATATAATATATAAAATTATAATATAATATTATATATATACTAGCTTCTGTGTGACTCGCTGAGGGTGTAATTCGCTTTTAATATAATTTAATATAAATTTTAATTTTATGTTATTATTTATATTCTAATTTAATATAATTCAAAACATTTTAATGTAGAATTGCAACAATCTACCACGGTTACGAATCGTGTGATAATTATAACTTTTGATAACACGTACGGGTGGAAAACTGAATATTTGTCAAATCTAAACTCAATGTATAATATAATTTTAACTATATATATAGTTATAAAATAAAATAAATTGTATACTAATATTACTAATAGCAATCGTGTCTTTATTTTTTATCAATTACCCTATAAATATAATCTATATATAGTTATGTGCTACATATGATGACAAGGACGGCAAAGACATAAAATGTGGTACTTCATTGCAGACTCGTATGCAATATGGTTTTTTTAGTTTATTTTTAATACTCTATATACATTGAGTTTAGATTTGACAAATATTCTATTGGAAAATTTAAATTAAAAATATTAGATATAAACGATTGCCACGGGCAAGCATATGACAATGGTTCCAACCTGAATAGACAGTACTCAAGGGTTCAAGCCAGGCACTAGACTGCGAATCCTAGAGCTTTTTTTACACAATCTGCGGTTTATAATTTAAATTAAATTTAAAATAAAATAAAATATATTTTATTTTAATTAATCAAATTATAAATTTTGTTCTTAAGAAATATTACAAAAAGTTCCTTCGTGGCAGTTGAATTTTTTGACATTGTAAAAAGAATATATTGTGTGGTGTATTCATCTACAAAGTGCTAAGGTATATAAAAAAACTATATTTATATATAAAATATATGTATATAAATACATATTTATATATAAAGTAAAAAAATTAATTTCACAACGCACAACGTACAAATAATTATTATTATAGGGAAAAAATGCCTCACATAAATAATTTGCTCGGGACTCGCAATTCATAGCGCCGACCAAGCAATGTATACAGTACATGTCGATTTCATCGTTGGTGTATTACCATTGACCAACTTAACTTATTTTTTCCTAGCCTAATTATATTATAATTTAAATAATAACTGTCAACATAAATAAAAATACATTTTAAGCAGTCAAAATGTGTGCAGGCCGTAGTTCCGTCAATGCAAATTAAATATGACTATAATATTAGCATGAAATTTCATATCAATATTAAACACGGATAATACATTTCATTGTTTCAAATAAGGTTATTTATGAAAAAAAAGAACGTGGACCAAAAAAATAGTCACATTAGCTTCAAGTTATTGAAATTTGTTACAACTAATAAGAAAATATTAAAATACTATTTATGAATTATACTAAACAAGTTTCTATAATACATGTAATTATAGCATTTATAGGTAATGATAATTTCAGTAAATATTTATCATTTGTATATATTAAACGTACTAAACATAAATCATTTTAAAGCATACTATACATACAACTAAAGAAACGGACATATTATAAAAAGGAAATATATTACTATTTATGGTAGTTAGATTATAAAGATATAAAATCGTACACATACAGTGTACATTCATACGTAGGTAGATTTATCACCAAAACATTGACATAATGTACAAAATATGTAGAAATATGCAAAAATATTTTATAGGACCGTTCGGCAATATCAATTTTACCAAACAACAATCTACACGTTTATAAGATCCAACGGAGATTTAAGGACTTGATTCTAAATAAATTAATACGTGTATTTAAATACATTAACATAAATATAAATATTAACGATTAAATATTTTAATCGTTATTACAACTCCTTTAATTGATAGTTTTGAAATCCTATACTCGTTTCAATTCACGTGTTTATGTACAAATTGTAAATAGGAAATATTTATGATTTTCTGGATTATCTATGCCCTTTACATATTTTTACATAAATTATAACAATATACGGAGAATTTAAAAAATTTGAAAATCTTAAATTCGTTATGAAAATCATATTATTATATATACATACATAGTAAAATACACCTATTAACAAATAATTATTAAAGACTTATTAAAGATCGACTTAACATGTAATGTTGTATATAGTGCGATATCTGATGTACTCGTATCATTACCAACTGAACTCAAGAACAATTTGCATCAGACCACAATTTTAGTTTAAAGAAAAAAGGTAGGATTTTCGCCATACACTCTTCCTAAATTCTGTGATTCTTGTTAATCATTAAGGTTTTTTCTCTTTAATTTGAGTATCTATGAAATAAAATCGGTTGTGTTATTTAAAATTCAATCAAATTCAATTAATGTGATCGAAACCACATATAACCACAAAGAAAGAAAAACGTTTTGGTTTATGATTGAAAATATTGTTCTCGCTAACTTGTGCTAACTTGTCTTGTTACCTAAATGTTGACCATGTAACGACCATATGAGTGTATTAACTACAGCTAGCCCGGTTTACTACGACACGTGTGTGTTGTGTGTACAAGACGGAGACGATCGACTTCGGTAAGTAGTGCCCACGTAAACCGTGGTTCGGGGTTCGCATCGTGACTTACGCCGGCCAATCGGGACGAAGAACTGCTGGGATGGTGACGAGTAGCCCCGGGTGCCATTTTCGTTAATAGCCGCCACGCGGAACTGAAACCACCGACCGGGCGCGTACAGTTGCCTGAGCTGTTCCCGAGTCCTGTCGGTCCTGGTCACCGTCAACCACGCCGTCATCCGCTCGGGCACGTATTCAATGCCCACGTGGTGCCGTTCCTGAAGCACGTACGTCACGTGACCGGCAGTCGCAATCCCCGACGCCGGTGACGACCATTCGACCTCTAGCGCTTTTCGGTAATCCGACACGTTAACGATGTTTGGCACGTCCGGTAGACCTGTTGCGCGTATAATATAGTACCATGATCGTATTTTCCATTTAAAATTATTTATAAATCCATAATTCAATAACGTGTGCGCAGACTTGGGTAAAATTATTTAAATTAAATACTTGAATACTTACAAAAAATATTATTCCGATTATATACTCAAATACTTTATACAAATTGTATTCCGAATACATTATTTAGTTTTCATACTATATAAGCACGTCATGAGAAATATTTAAAATTGTAGACTAAATATATGTTATTTTACTGTATTTTCGTATAATATAATTGTTTATGGTTTACCACAATAATAAATATCTGATATTAGCTTATACGACGGAGAAGTAATAAAATCATTAAAAAAAAAAATAGATCATTTAACGTTTAAAAGGTATTCAAAATACTGTATTCAGAAAAATCGTTATAAAAATTCAAAATACTTTATTGAATACTTTCAAAAGAAGTATTTAAAAAGTGTTCTGAATACAATATTCCGAGTATTGTATTCGGAATACTACCCAATTCTGCGTGTGCGTGAGATCAAATCAAAATATTTAAGTCGAAATGCAGACACCAAAAAAGTGAACATTTCAATAATCATGATAATAATATTTAAAAGACAAATTTTCATTAGAAGCTAGTTTCATTTAGCAAGTAATATAAAAGTCCGATGGTATAATTAAAAGGAATCAGTGGAGAATACAGATATCTGATTAGGAAATTTAAAGACAATTTTAAAATTATTTCTATAGTATATATTTATATGGTGAAATTATAAAAGTCAATGCAAAAATCTTCTACCTTAGTAATTTTTCATTTTTATCTTTATTTATTTAATTTATCTTATTGTTCATGGAAAAAAAGTGTACTGGTATCTCTTAAAGTTTTGAATATGTACTAAATATCAACATTTCAGATGATAAAATATTGGACACATTTGCTAACTGCCGACAAAATTCGAAAGTTAAATTTGACTCTCTAATATTTTGGCAATATTAATTATAAATTAAGTATTGGTATTATTTTTTATTTTTATATTCTATTAATTATGTATTGTATTCATTAGATAGGGTTTTGTTTTATTTTATAATATTTTTACATAATAAATGTTGTTATTAATAAAACTAATATCTATTTTTCCTCCATTTTTGAAAATTAGAATACAATAATTAGTTAATTCTGGCTAAGCCAGTGCAAGAAATGAATAGGGTTTGTACAGATAGGAGAATAAGAACAGTTGATAATTCAGTTGAAAAAGAATCTTTGGTGAATTTCAGTTAACAGAAAAAATAAATCAACTGATTAAGATGGACCGAAGAAAAATTAAAGATAATACAAAATTTGTATTATTTGGCCATTCAAATATAAGACATACTAATATTATATTAATTATTACAAGAATGCGTCGGTGCGTCAAAAGTTTATGAAAAACAATGACCTTATTGTTTGAAAAGAAGA
Source organism: Sipha maydis (assembly GCA_034509805.1). NCBI lineage: Eukaryota > Metazoa > Arthropoda > Insecta > Hemiptera > Aphididae > Sipha > Sipha maydis. Next base: position 65,556 of record JASXSY010000155.1, read on the forward strand.
TAAATTAATTTTAATATATTTAATAATTTGGTTTTTTGTTCTGTTAAACAAATTCTTATTGGTAATAGAAGTGGAAGTGATTTTAAATAATCATCAGTCTTTGATCCTCCTCCACTCTCACAGTAGCTTTTAAATTAAGTCCTCTAATATTCACACGAATAATAAATATATATATATATATCATCGATGGATGCAGTTGTGGAATAACACAGCTACGTGAAAAATAATATTATTATTATATAAGCTCTGCGTGTGTACCTGGATAGTCGGCTGGGATGACAGGCGGCTGGCATGTTATGCCGCAATTGTGCCGGCAGCACTTGTACTCGGCGTGACAAAAGTCGTCGGAACTGCATTGCTCCAGACACGGCCGGTCCAACGAAGCAACGCCGTCAAGGTCGGCGACCGGACACTCGCCTGGCTTAATCCACCGTTCGTTCAGACAACGGCTGTAACACTGCGCAAAAAAAAAAAAAATGAACTCTATAGTTGCGTCACGAAATCTAACTAAATATGTTAAACTATTGTTATTGTTAATATAACTATTATAATGACGCTATTCTGTCAACTGCTGCGCCATAGTTCTGTTATAACATTCACGCACATATTATACACGCATGTTTAGAGTGAATATTTTCCATCATGATATACTCAAAGTTTCGATTGATTTTACAACATTTGATTTATATATATTTTTTTTTTTATATATAATCATTATCGCATGATATTTTTGCACAGCAACAAAAAATTAGATAAAAAATATAATTTTTATTAAAAACATTCATTTAACTTGAGAAAATATTTTATACTTATTAAAAAAAAAAAAAAAAAAACACCCGACATGTATAGTGTTATTGTACTTTAATAATTAGTCACAAAGGGTATAAAAACGATATTTGTCGGGCGTTTGTTGACAAATAATGTGACTGTAGAGCTCGTTTCGTTACGTTTTTTATCTTTCACGTATACTTTAAATCCCATCGCCGTAGTCATAAACACTACATTATTGGTTCATTCATAATATATTCTTGAACAGACACATGTTAGACATTTTTACCAACCTACTACAATTTAGTTTTGACGAATTATCTGTTCAACAAATCCATGATAAATAAAAATCACACTTTTTTAAAAACAATACTATTGTTTACGTAGGATAGCCGAAAAATGATAAATGAACATTTTAATGTAACATTTTACCTATGTAATTAATCTTTAATTTATGGTTACACTTTTTGTAATAAAATTAGTACCTAATATAAATATTTGACGAAAAATAAAAATATAACGGTTACAGATAAGAGTTTTTACTTAATTTATTTATATTTGATAATATACTATATAAAATATAAAACATATGATGGCTTTGTTAAGAAAATTATTGTTGTTCAAAAAATAAATGATTTTTCATAACACGAGCAATAAATAATAAATATTAATATTTTAGATTTTACATGGTTGTATTTTGATGGTTTTTTGTTATTCGTATTTAATACTACGATTAACTAAATAACATATGATGTAATATAGACTCACTAATGTTTATTTACATATACAGTTTATAATATTGTGTATAATTTATTTCAGTTGTATATATTATTTATATCGTAATTAAAACCATAATATATACATGCATTATTTAATGATATTTTGTTAATATTACATTCACCGCTTCATAAAATAAATTTAAAAGAAAATACTATTGATTGTTTGAATATCAATGAAAGAAAATGAAAAATTGCAAATTAAAAAAATTATATATTAGTATGTTAATACTTTTAGTACTATAATACATACATGTTTTAACTAATCTATGTAAATTTTAGATAAAGAAATTTCAGACAAAACCTATTAATTCCGGTTTTTTTAAAAAAAAAAATTCTACCTATACCTATTATATATGAATATATAATTATACTAAACGTTTTATAATACCAATGTTGAACATACCATACGTTTATACATAATTTGTATTTACATTTCAAATAATAAAAAACTAATGTATTTTACCAAATAATTATTTTATTACATCGTGTGTTTTCATCTTATTAATATTTAGTCATAAGACAAAAATTCACTCTATCCATTAAAACAAGCTATAGTTTTACACATATCTAGTAATAACATTTAGTTTTAATAAAAGATTATCATTTTTCTCTTCGTAAAAGTTATAGGTAGTGTATTTTATGTGTTATGTAAAATTTAATTAGGAATCTCATTTAAACATCGATGCTTTTCGTGGTAAAAACGATCGTGCTGGATAATACTATCGAACGGTTATTGGTGGTGGACGGACAGGTTTCACCCGTTTAGTCGTTTAGCACATCATAATTTATAGATTTTGAACGGAGTGATGGAATCTATTGGTTTTACAATGATGTGTGTTTTTTTTTTTGTGTCTGACGACACCTTTTTTGGCAGTAAAATTGCTTCGATTTGCTTAAACAGCAACTTTTCTGAAAGGAAAGTGAATATAGATGGTACTTTGGCGAGTCAAAAATCCAACTTTTTCAATATTTTTTAAAAAAATCGAAAAAAACGATAAAAAAAATTACGAAAAAACGGGAAATTTTACGCAAAATCACGTTTTTACAAATTACATTGTTTTAAAATGCTTTAACTCAAAAACGAAAAACCGCAATAACTTGAAATTTTCACCAAATCTTTATATTGACGTTTTCTATACATGGTTAAGTTTTCAAAGTATTTTGACATATTTTGACTTATTTATAGACAATTTAAATTTTCGATTTTTGTAAAATTTTTTTTTTAAACATCTATCAAATTTAATTGGCAGACCGAAAACTCTTGAAAATTTAATACAAAGTTTATAATAAGTTAAACTTACCGTAACTACAAAATTTTGGAGATGTTGAAATTATTTAATTTATTAATTACATAAATTCATTGTTAATTTTAAAACTCGCAATCAAGTATCAACGTCAACGTCATAAACATGTGTAATGACCAACATACTTATACGATATCACGTATATAAATATTAAAATTGATGCTATATGTTAATATAAGGTATTATTATAATAACTACATGCATTATTTTTAAATAATTTAACTACGTCGCTGTATGCAACTGCCAACCCATCCTAACTTTTCTGAAAGGAAAGTGAATCTAGTTGGTACTTTGGGGGGTCAAAAGTAAAAAATTTTCAATATTTTTTAAATGCGACGGGAAAACCCCTAAAAAAATAAGGGAAAAACGGGGAAAAATGAAGGAAAACGTATGAGTACTTTTTAGTGAGACTGTAAAAATAAACGTTTCAACTATTTGATAATAAATTACATGTATAATTTCATTAACCATTTAAGAGGAGCTAACGCTCAAAATGTAAAAAAGATATGAGGAAATGGAATATTAAATGAAGAGAAACCAATACTAAAGGACACAAAAGAATTTTGGCCACCAGTGTATAATGTTCTTATATTACGAATCAATAACTATATATCAATATTGAATTATTTAAATTTTATTTTTTATTTTATCATTGTATACATCATATATTATGTGAATAAATAAACTATGAATAAACCCTATATAATTGAATAATATACTTTTCTACAAACAAAATAGTAGAAAGTATAGCTAAACATGAGGGGGTGGGTAATATGTTGTAGGTAGAGGTTAGCTAAATACCTGAGTACCAAATGATTCTTTCTTGGATGAAGAATGATAAAAATGGAAAAATGGTATTAACCCTACAACTAAATAAGTACCATAATATTTAAAAACAATGAAAAAATGAAATTTAGTAATTTTTTTTAATTAAATATATTTATTGTAAATACAACACATGGATATCCACTGAAGAGGGAAGAATTACAAAGAATTTATCTTACCACCAAAAAAAATAAATATCATTATTATTAAAGGATATTAAATTAGTTTAAAAATACACGATTTCTTTTGTGCTGATCATTAGGGAAGTATTTTTAATTATTGTGAACCCTGTATAACACTATAACTGTATATTATGTGTATTATATGTATATTATATGCATATTATTATCTAATTAATTATATTAACAACTACACAGCACCTCGTGCATTTAGGCGGGAATTTTCATATCCTTTTTATATTTTACCAAGTGTGAAACACTCTTAGTGGTGGTGAACTAGTGATTTAAACATTTATTTTACAGTAAATGCAAATATTGTCTATTACGACTTTAGATCATAAAGGATGTGTACGTACTTTGGGTTGTTCGGAGGCGATTTGACGGTAACACTTGGCAAAGCAACGAGCATCGTGCATCGGATCGCCGTCGATGAACACACCCGCAGTGGCGACTGCAATGGTAATGATCGATAAGACGGATTGTAACAAGACAAAAAACAATCGCTCATGGTACGCCATGGCGTGCACGTTTAACCGTGTACGTCACACAATTATTATAATAACAACAACAACAACAACAACAACAACAATAATAGTAGCAGTGTTAATATATTCGCGATATACGTGTTCCGTACGTGTCTCATGTACGCGCGGCGGTGTACAAAACGCGTGGCAGCCTACCGTCCGCAACGGCGTCGGATGCGTTAGCCTCGTAGAGTATTCCAGACAACACCACCGCCGCCGCCACCGTCGACAACCATTCATCCCGCCCACCCGTTAGCATGTATATGCTAAAGTGCATATGCGTGTGTGTGTGTGTGTGTGTGTGTGTGTGTGTGTATGTGTGTGTGTGTGTATATATGTATAAAAACAAGGAGAGAAAGAGAATAAGAAAGATAGAAAGAGAGAGAGAGAGAGAGAGAGAGAGAGTGCATTTGCTGAACGTTCAACGGTGGCAGAAACTGAAACAGGACTTCGACGGGATATACATTTCTAGTTCATGGATCGAAAGACTATACGGTAATAAATGTTATTTATTTATATTGTTATTCATACTTGTTAATAAATATATTATTAATATGTGTACTGTATAATAATGTATAAGTGGTTATTATTAGTCCACGGCGTATACTGCAGAAGTCTTGCACCACCGCCGGCCGACTACAGTAACGTCGGAGTCGCTCCACTCGGGGACGTGTGGTCTCATCAAAATGGCGTCGTTCAAATTTCAAGTATTATTATTATTATTATTGCTATTAATATATTATTATATTAGTTATATTTTTGTTGTAGGATATTGTTGAACGAAGAAACACGCAATGTAAACGACAAACAATACGTTCGTGTTTACGGGTTTTACAACAACCAACAGCTGTATTTGTACAACCATGTATTTTATCTTGGGTCAAATCTCATGTCTCTCAAAACCTTCGGACTTATGATAAAAAGAATAAAATAAATAGTTGTGTCGAAAATTCGTGAAAAATAATATACGTGTATAATATAAATTTATATTATTATGAATAACACAAGACTCAATATGTAAACACAGCCAAGTGCCAATTATGTATTGGTTACAAACTACAAAGTAATCATAAGAAATCTATGTGTAAACCTTCGGATGTATTATTTCAAACGTTTGCAGAACATGCGGATTTAATAACTAATATTGTAGTAGCAGCTGCATGCGGCCCCGGGTCATTAAATTATTTTAAACATTTCAGTCATTCCCTGTATATCTATTAAACAACAAAAATATCAATTTGCTTCTCCGTATTATGTTCGCAAAATGCGAAGAAAAAAAATTGTTGATGTTAACATAAAATACTGGGAAGAATAATTATTTTTGTAAAATTGAATTAATCACTATGCATGGAGTATGAAACGAGTATTTCTGTTTGTAAACGAAGAAAAATTAATACTTTTATTGTATAATTACAATAGGATATTTTAATGTTGAAAATAATAGTGTTTTACTATATATTAAATCAACTTTTGTGGCTCTCTTTCTTACAGTGGATTTAGCAAACACCGTATCTATAAGCAGATTTTTAGTAACAACTTATCTGCACTATATATAAGTATATATATATGTGTGTGTGTGTGTGTGTGTATGTAAGCTACTTGTTTACCGCTAGATAAAGTGTACAAAAAAGTAAACAGAATGATTAAAATTAAAATCATATATAATGTTTCTTATTTACAAAAAAATTTAAACAATATTTTAAATATTCTCGATATGTATGAACAAATATAATTAAAAACATAATTCTAATTATTTCAGTGCGCATCGGATAATTGTCACTATTAATTAACTAACACAATTCGAGTATATCGATTACACATTTAAACCATTCTTTAAAGTAAACTGTAAACTGAATATTAGCTTATATCACGTGAGTGGTATAAGTGGTATATTGTCTATTATGAATATTATTTTTTTGCCAACAATTTCTGCGAATTATGCCCATGTTATCTCTTGAGATGAAAAACAACAACACGAAAATAGCTTGATTACCTCCATCTTATCTGCAGAAAACGCAATATGATTTCGTTCCTTAATATAAAGGTTATGTATTTTATACAATTGTCTAAAAAACTATTTAAAAATATTAATACGTCTATATATGATAATAAACAGGTTATTATATTTCTTGATGTCAAAATCAACTGAAGTTTATGTAAATATCGCGTACGATTACACGGTTGTGATAATTGTTGTCAGACATAACTTTATAAATATCATTAGCTTATTCTAACTTATATTTTGTTTTTAAAAAAAAATACAGACAATGCTAAACACGAAGTTTTTCCATATAGCAAAATTATACACTATGGATTTAATTTAAACCAAAGTTAGTTGAAAAATCCAAAGTAACAACAACTTATTAAAATAATAAAATTTAAACTCAGAAAATAGGTGTTTAATTAAAATATTATTTTGCTTTTGGTTTTTACTCTAAAATTTAGTTGACGATGAAATTTCGTGTTTAATTTAAAGTACAATTATCAACAATTTAAATTTAAATTTTAGTTTACTCACAGTTTTACACTTTAAATTCTCCTTTCATGAAGTAATTAATATATTTCTAGGTATCTAAATTGTAACATATTTAAAAATTAAAGATATTAAAAAAAAAATCTGAATAACAAACCTCAAAAAATAGAAAAAAAAATGTAACTTTATAATGCTAACTTGAAAAAAAGTAGAACAAAAAAAATATCCATATAAGTATAATTGAAAGTAATGAGATCACAATATTATGCTACAAAATTGTAGTTCATAGTTTTCTGTTTGTAAACATTACCAATTATGTCAAATGTTCATATTTTTTATAATATATTATGAGAACTAATGTCGTAATATGAAACAATTATTAAACAATCCAACAATTTAATTTTACTATGAACCTTAAGCTTGCAAATCGGGAAGGAAATTTGTTAAAAAGACAAAACCTATACTTTATGGAATGTAATCGTGTTTTGTTTATTGTAATATTAAAATATAAATGAGCGCCATTGATTGGTCATTTCCAAAAAGCCATATCCACATAAAATGAAAATTGTCAGGAAATATAAAAAACTGTTTAAGAGATCAAAATTCAATTGATAAAATTGATTAAAATTGAAAAATGGTTGAATTATTTAATTTCCTTACAAAAAACCAACTATGATATAATATTGATTGTTATTATTGTTTATTATTTATATGTAAGATAACAATAAAAACATTTTTTATATTAACTTTTTAGCTTGACAAAAAAAATATATAAATTCTTTTCAGTTCATTAAAAAAAATACATATACGTATATATGTATATTTCATTTTTAACTAAATATGAAAATAAAAAAGAACCGAATGGGCCTCACTCTGCTGTACAGTTGGGGGTGGAGTGCACTTCGTTTATAGGATAGGTCATTATAATGGATTTGTTAAATTTGAATTCAATGATAGGTATCATTGTATACGAAAAACGATTCTGAACGGAGATGATATGTTTGTCTAGGATATAATACATTGTTATTTATAAATATTGTAATAAATATATTTTATTTTGAAACGAAAAATTTAGAAAAATCGAAAATTTAAATTGTCTATAAATAAGTCAAAATATGTCAAAATACTTTGAAAACTTAACCATGTATAGAGAACGTCAATATAAAGATTTGGTGAATATTTCAAGTTGTTGCGATTTTTGAGTTAGAGCATTTTAAAAAAACCGATATCTTTGTCAGTCTAGAATATTATACATTATATTATATTTTACATGTAATTTTATGTCAATATTCGCTGTTCAAACGCTTATGAAAAAAATTGTGATTATGGATTTTAATAATTTTTGAATGACAATAAGAACTACTTCTGTGGAATCTTCTATTAAATTTTCAAGTATTTTGTAGGAGCCAAATTTTTTTTATCACCGATTATAAAAATAAAATGTAAAAAAATCGAATATTTTAAATGCCTATAAGTGGCTTAAAAACCAATATTATATTTTGAAAAAAATATGACATAAATAAAATACCAATCTTAACAGCTGGTAGAAATTTCAAAAATCTGCGACTTATACTTTTTGAATTATAACAAATATTTAAAATCGTTTAAGAATAAATTGCTATTTTATGCAATTTCGTAAATATTTAAATTTCAAACAGTCTTAAAATTTTTTCCTACAAAAATTTTTTCCTTTTATCTACAAAATAACTTGCAAATTTTCGCAATTTTTACATATATCGTACAAATTGGAATTTTAAGCACTTATAAAAAAAAATTGTGACTTACGATTTTAGATTTTTTTTTATCAGTTAAGGAACAACTTATAAGAAACCTTGTATTAAATTTTCAAGATTTTTTGGCCGGCCAAAAAAATTTTATCGTTATTTAAAAAAAAAAAAATTAAAAAAATTGAAAATTTCAATTGTCTATACATAGCTCAATAAAAGTCAAAATACTTTGAAAATTTAACGGTGTATAGAGAACGCTAATTTTAACATTTGGTGAAAATTTCAAGTATTTACATAGATTAGTTTTTGAGTTATAGCAAAATAAAAAGTTTGAGTATGTCGAAAACTGGTTTTGCGTAAAAACTCCCGTTTTTCCCTCATTTTTTTTAGGGTTTTTCCCGTTGCATTTAAAAAATATTGAAAATTTTTTACTTTTGACCCCCCAAAGTACCAACTAGATTCACTTTCCTTTCAGAAAAGTTAGGATGGGTTGGCAGTTGCATACAGCGACATAGTTAAATTATTTAAAAATAATGCATGTAGTTATTATAATAATACCTTATATTAACATATAGCATCAATTTTAATATTTATATATGTGATATCGTATATGTATGTTGGTCATTACACATGTTGATGACGTTGACGTTGATACTTGATTGCGACTTTTAAAATTAACAATGAATTTATGTAATTAATAAATTAAATAATTTCAACATCTCCAAAATGTTGTAGTTACGGTAAGTTTAACTTATTATAAACCTTGTATTAAATTTTCAAGAGTTTTCGGTCTGCCAATTAAATTTGATAGATGTTTAAAAAAAAAATTTTACGAAAATCGAAAATTTAAATTGTCTATAAATAAGTCAAAATATGTCAAAATACTTTGAAAACTTAACCATGTATAGAAAACGTCAATATAAAGATTTGGTGAAAATTTCAAGTTATTGCGGTTTTTCGTTTTTGAGTTAAAGCATTTTAAAACAATGTAATTTGTAAAAACGTGATTTTGCGTAAAATTTCCCGTTTTTTCGTAATTTTTTTAATCGTTTTTTTCGATTTTTTTAAAAAATATTGAAAAAGTTGGATTTTTGACTTGCCAAAGTACCATCTATATTCACTTTCCTTTCAGAAAAGTTGCTGTTTAAGCAAATCGAAGCATTTTTACTGCCAAAAAAGGTATCGTCAGATACAAAAAAAAAATAAAAAATTAAAAAAATAAAAATAAAATAAAAAAAAAAACACACATCATTGTAAAACCAATAGATTCCATCACTCCGTTCAGAATCTAAAAAATAAACAACTTTTTTATTTATTTTCTTAGAAATCTTCTTCGGAGAACATCTTTATTTGTTGTTGGCCATTTAAAAATTTCGATTCAGAAATCTTTTTTTTTTCTTCGGGTATGCATTGATTATATATTATGATAAATTTAATTATTATTATAAATATATTATAATTAATTTCTTAACATCTTAAATTTTTTTGAAATTAAAATTTTTCCACTGTATGCAGAAGTTGTTGGAAGCAAAGGAATAACACCATAAGGTTTAACAAATCTGTATTTTTCATTTATTAGTCAATCTATCCATTTATATGCAACTACCATAGCTGTTTTATTCTTAGCATATTCAAATTCCATAAACTGTAATATTTGGAATGACATTTTTTGATCTTTCGGAATTTTGGCTCTTGATCTTATAGACAATGTAGTTTTTTTACACCAATTTTTAAAATTTTAAATATCTTCATTTTTTATTCTTATTACTTTGAAATTTCGACTGACCTAAATAATGAATTCATAATATTCGTGTAGTGTGTTTATTCTATCTTTTTTAAGAATTAGTCTTTTTGCTGTACTAAAATCCCTGTCGCAAGGTAAAAATGAATGTTCTCGTATTGGAAAATAGTGGAATATTTTATCAAATCTACCACTTGAATTTCATTTTTATATTTTTATTGATGAATATCAAACATATTTATTAAATAATTGTATCAAATATATTTTTGAATAATAAGTAGATCCTAAGACATAGGTACTTGGCCCTGTCTTATTCATATACATAAACGGGCTTTTAAATATAAAGCTTGATGCTGAAATTTTTTGTTATGCGGACGATACAGTTATTCTAGTTAAAAGTCTTGACTATAAAAGTTTATATAAAACAGCTAATAATTGTCTATCTGTAGTAAAAGACTGGTGCGATAATAATAATTTACAGCTAAATTTATCCAAGTCTAAATATGTTGTCTTTAATATTACGAATATTTCTCATATTAAAAATACTGATTTTTCATTGTGCGTGCACTCTTATAAATGTAAATATTTGGATAATCTTTGTGAATGTTTACCTTTGAATAGAGTTTATTGTATTAAATATCTTGGGGTAAAATTTGACCATAGACTAAAATTTGTTGAACATATTTATCATGTAAATAATATTCTTAGAAAGTTATTATATAAGTTCCGATTGCTCAAAAATATGTTAGATATTAAAACTCTTAGAGTTATCTATTTAGCGCTTGTGCGATCTGTTTTCTCGTACGGTTTTTCAATATGGAGATGCACGTACTCCACACATATTAATGTTTTATCTAATACTATTAATTTAACCATTAAAACTATACTTGGAAAACCAAAATTGTATCCAACTTGCTTAATTTACTCAGAATTAAGAGTCAGAACTATTATTCAAGTTTATGAGAGGGCGGTTTTATTGTATATATTTAAAGTGAATATAGGTCCATTTCAGCCTTTACATTGTTATAATACCTACTAGATTAAAAAACAACTGTAATATAATTGTGCCACGTAATCACACTAATTTTGGAACACAGAGTCCAATGATTAAAGGAATTCTGTTACTTCGTAAATATAACATAAATTTAACTAATTTTTATAATTTTAATAACTATAAAAAACATATTAACACTATTTTATCCTGGTCATAAATGTCCACTTCTTAAGATAATTTAAGTACTCTAAATGTTTAACTTTTCTTGTATACTTTTTAATACCTACTAATAACATGAACCCAGCTCATCCGTTTACAAGCATATCTATGCTTATTTGGATGAGCTTGCAAACCTGATTTAATGCTTTGTTTATAACTTGTATTTTGTTTGTTTTGTTTGCTTAATAAATAAATATTATTAATATTATTATTGTGCTTAGCATAAAAGTAGATTATATAGATCATTTTAAATATTATTTTAAATAGGTACCTAAGCATTAATTATTCTTTTATACTGAAAAATCTAAAATGAGTATCTATCAAATTGTACAATATATTATTAAATATGAAATTATGTGTTACATGCCTACATGTATAAATATTACCGTAGGATAGAATATTATTGATAAACGAATAATGCTAATAATGATATATTAATAATATTAATAATATAATATATAATATATGTATATTAATAATGATATCCAAAATTATGACTTTGTAGGTATCGTATAGGTGAGGCAGTGGTGGCGTGAACGGAGTTAATTTGACGTAGCTGCGTCACAAAAAAATATGGTAGGTGGGTGAGTGTTGAAAGTTGACGTTTATAGTTGAGTAGAAATTAGGAACTTGTTTTAACGTAATCGAATGAATATAATAATATAATATAATATAATATAATAAATAATATAATTCACAACAATCAATAGCGCAAAAGTGACAATCGTGTTGAGAATTGTCGACTGCGTTATTGAAATAATAAGTTCACGCCGCCACTAGTAGTAAATATTAAGTACCATAATCCAAAAACTTAATTTTATATAATAACCAATATTTACTGTGAATCATAATTACCAGGATTCAAATTTCAAATTATTTAAAAGTACTGAAATATGTATTATGTTATTATGTATTTAATAACGAATGCGAACGCGAACGGACGTGTTTTTACGAGCTCCCGCGAGATCGTCGTTTTCGTCGGGAAAAAGTGAACCGTTAATTATGCTGAAGACATCGGTGGATTCGTCTTAGGAAGCTCCGTGCACCCATACCATTTTCATCGAAGTCGGACCAAGGGGTGAGAACTTACAGCGGATACAAGGGATAAAACAGGTCAGAAGTATAATTTACCTTAATGACAGAACGGGTGGGGCTATCAATCTTTTCTGGACGGTCATATACCCTCGAAACTTACAGGGAGCATACCCACGTTTGCTCCCTTTCTTTTGATATCGAAATCAACTCTTTAGACTTAAACGCGCACCCCCGGGGGCGGTTTTAACATCAAGAAAATAAAATGTTTAACAAAAAAATCCATTTATAAACGATAATCAACAAACTCGTTAGCAACCCGCGTTGCTAGCAGTTTGATACTTTCGATTTTTTTTTTTTTTTTTTTTTTTCTAAGACCAAAAATAAACAAATACGATTTTAATCCGCGTTGTTAACAGACATTCAACAGGTTTTCATTTATTATCGAAAATATTTATAATCCCCTGTGGAAAGGGGTGTCAGAATATTTCCACGGTTTCCACAGCCGGTCGTAAGGGGCGACTAATGTGGTTGCGTCAGGTCGACAGCCGGTGTAAAATTATGTCAAATAGAATGAGGAGTCCTTATCGATACTTAGGCGGTTTGTCCCATCTCGGATGTGCGCGGGGACAACAAGTGAGAGGAAATATTATATCTAGAGGAGGAGGAGACCTGGATGTTGAAGTGTGTGATACCACCCGGACAGCCAGTGTGGTAGCTGTTCCACCAGTTATGTGTGCAGGTCTACCCAACACGGGTAATGTCAACGGTGTTGGGACATCACCATTGCGCCCCGGGTTAAATCTGAGTCTAGGTATGAGGGATAGATTTAAAGTGAGAATAGGCACGTGGAATGTTGGAACGTTGACAGGCAGAAGTAGAGAATTAGCAGAAGTATTGAAGAGAAGGAAAGTTAATATTTGTTGTGTACAGGAAACTAAATGGAAAGGAGAGAAAGCAAAAGAAATAGGAGAGGGCTATAAGGTAATATATTCAGGTAGGACTAGTACTAGGAATGGCGTTGGAGTAATATTGGATGATGAGATGAAAATTAAGGTAGTCGACGTAGGAAGGAAAAGTGATAGAATTATTACGGTAAAATTGGTATTCGAGGAGAAAGTATTAAACGTAATAAGTGCGTATGCACCGCAAATAGGATGTGAAGAAAGTGAAAAGGAAGAGTTTTGGCGAGAGATGGATGAGGTGATGCAAGGAATACCAGGAAATGAGGATGCTGTGATTGGTGGTGATATGAATGGTCACGTAGGGAGTGAGAGGGTAGGGTATGAAAGAGTGCATGGAGGGTATGGTTTTGGCGAAAGGAATGAGGCTGGAGAAAAAGTTTTGGATTTTGCAGAATCGTATGAGCTTGCAGTAATCAATACATAATTTAGGAAAAGAGAAGAGCATTATATAACATACAAGAGTGGAAGAAATAGGTCGCAGATTGATTATTTTATGTGGAGGAGAGACAATATAAAAAGAGTAAAGGATTGTAAAGTAATTCCTGGAGAGTGTGTAATAACACAACATAGGTTGATGATAATGGAAGTATGGTGTAATGGAAAAAAGATGAACAAAAGAAGGAATACAGGGAAGGAGATCAGAATTAGGTGGTGGAAATTAATAGGAAACAAAGAGAAGGAGTTTATAAAGAAATTAAAAGAAAAAGCTGTGTGGAATGTTGAGGGAGATATAAATGAGGTTTGGAGAAGGATGGTCACTTGTGTTAAGAACATAGCAAAAGAGGTTGTTGGTGAAACCAAAAGTAGTTTACCAGAAGACAAGGAAACGTGGTGGTGGGATGAGGAGATTCAGAGAGTAGTAGCGAGTAAGAAAAAGCAATTTAAGGTATGGCAGAAAAGTAGGAAGAGGGAAGATTGGATAGAGTATAAAAATGTATGTAAAATAGTAAAAAGTGCTGTAAGCAAAGCAAAGCTTAATAGGTATGATGAGTTATATGAGCGGCTAGGAACACAGGAAGGAGAAAAAGAAATTTATAGACTGGCGAAGGTCAGAGAAAAGCGATCCAAGGATTTCCAAGATGTTTGGTGTATAAAAAATGAGGATAAGAGAGTTTTAACAAATGATGAGAATGTGAAAAAAAGATGGAAAGAATATTTTGAGAAATTACTGAACGAGGAATATCCAAAAGAAGTTTTAGAGAGTATGTCATGAAATGAAGGATTGATTGGTCTAGTGGGCGAGGAGGAAGTGAGAGATGCGGTGAAGGCGATGAAAAAGAAAAATGCGGTAGGACCAGATGGAGTACCTGTAGAGGTGTGGAAAATGTTAGGAGATGTAAGCATTGGGTGGTTGAAAAATCTTTTTAATAAGATACTGATAGAGGGAAAAATGCCAGAAGATTGGAGAAAGAGTTTTATTGTACCAATATTTAAAGGAAAAGGAGACATACAAGAATGTGGGAACTATAGAGGAATAAAGCTCATGAGTCATAGTATGAAGATCTGGGAAAAGATTATAGAGAAGAGGATAAGAAGTGAGACCCCGATATCAGGAAACCAGTTTGGTTTTATGCCAGGAAAATCGACAATGAAGCCATTATTTTGTGTAAGGCAATTAGTAGAGAAGTACAGAGAAAAGAATAAAAAACTATGCATGGTGTTTATAGATTTAGAAAAGGCGTATGACAGGGGGCCAAGGGAAGTTTTAAGGTGGGCATTAATGAGGAAAAATGTCGAAAAATGTATGTTAATTTGATCCAGGATATGTATGAAGGGTCGAGTACTAGTGTCAAGAGTCGGTGTGGAGTATCAGAAGGTTTTATTATAGGAGTAGGTGTGCACCAGGGGTCAGCTCTAAGCCCCTACCTGTTCTCAGTGGTAATGGATGAGGTTTCAAAGGAGATACAGGGTGAGATACCATGGTGTATGATGTTTGCGGATGATATAGTTCTGATAGGAGAAAACCTAGAAGTTGTCAATAATAGGTTAAATGAGTGGAGGTTAGCCCTCGAAGAAAAGGGATTGAGAATTAGTAGAAATAAAACTGAGTATATTGAGTATGATTTTGGACAAAGAGACCAAGAAGTTGAAGGAATGAGGAGACAACTGACAATAGATGGTGATGTGATAGGTGAAGTTGAGAGCTTTAAATACTTAGGATCTTTTGTTCAAAAGGACGGGGGCTTTGACATTGATGTAAAACATAGGATTAAGTGCGGTTGGATGAAATGGAGAGAAGCATCGGGCGTGTTATGCGATAAGAGAATTCCAATTAGGCTGAAAGGTAAATTTTATAAAAGTGTAGTGAGACCAACTATGCTGTATGGTTCAGAGTGTTGGGCGGTTAACAGGAGAATAGAACAAAGTATGAGTGTCGCGGAAATGAGAATGCTTAGATGGTTGAGTGGAGTGACAAGAGAAGATAGAATAAGGAATGAATACGTGAGAGGTAGTGTTGGTGTAGCGCCAATTGTGGACAAGATGAGAGAAAATAGGCTGAGATGGTTTGGGCATGTGATGAGGCGAGAGGAAACGAATGCAGTAAGAGTGGTTATGAAGATGGACGTTGAAGGGAAAAGAGGAAGAGGAAGACCAAAAAAGAGATGGTTGGAGACTTTGGAGAATGACATGAGGGCTGTCGGTGTGTGCAGAGGAGATGTGATTGACCGAGTAAAGTGGAGGTGTAGGACAAGGGTGGCCGACCCCAAATAGTTGGGAGGAAGGCGAAGTAGAAGAAGAAGAAGAAGACTGAAATATGTATTATGTATAACCGAAAACATCTTAAAATATGCCTTAACATTAATTATATAATATAATATATATTATATTTATATTATACTAGCTGTCCACCCGGCGTTGCCCGAGCAAAAGTTACCTCAGGTGAAAACCAGGATTTTTTCGACTTCGTATTGCCTCATTCGATAAATAAAAAAGCTAAACTTATATATAAAAAAACTTAAAACAAACAAAAGGAATCCGTAATTTAAAAAAAAAAAAATGCTCGGTATGAATGAGGTTTTATTTATTACACATGATTTTGCTTAAAAATAGTTACGTCACAACAATAAGGTTTCAATTGATACTAATAGGCACACACAGTTAAGATACAGTCTGTTAATCAATTTAAAGTTTTCTGATAAACTATATTTTTTGTTTTGTTTTGTGGTGCGTAAATAAACAAAGATGACGGTTTTCCGACGCGCGAACACGCGACGTATAATTGTTCATACTAGAAACAGGGAAACTCTAAGTTGATTCCGCAAACTACCAACGACTGGCCTTGCGATTTATTTATGGTCATCGCAAAAGCCAGACGTACGGGAAATTGTAGACATTTAAAATCGAATGGTAAATCTGTTGGAGTCATCGGTGTACGCGGGTTCAAGACATCTTCTCCTTTGTATTTTCCCTTTATAATTGTTGCCTCAATGACGTTATTCATTGGCATTTTCGGTGCAGTAGTTCTAGAGTTATTAACGCACAACTTTGTTCAATTTGTTATTTAATATTCAGTGGATGATGTTCTAGATTTATCTTTAATTTTCTGTTGTCCGGATTAAAATTCTGATTCGCAGCAGTATATTATAAGGTAGGCAATCTACCTGCGGTAGATCGCGGACCTAGTGCTGTTTGTACTAAAGTGTATGATTTAACTCTAAAAAAGTATCAAAGTTATACCAAGTTTGACATAACACGGTGGATTAATATAAGGAAATAAAATAATATAATTAATATAATTAATAGAAATTAATAGAAATTAATATAATTCTTTCACGTTCTTGTGCACTTTGGTTAGATCGGTAATTACCTTGTTTTGTAGCATCTTGAGTTTTTCCACCTAAATTGCTTCGTCGTATAAGAGGCATATCAAATATAAATTATTGTATCACATGCAATAGTTAGTGATCATAGGTAACATAACACTGCACAAAACACGATATACGAATTTAATTCGTGTATCAGTTGACAAAAACAAACCCAGTAGATTAGGTAACAGAAAATCCAAGAAAAACAACACTTACGACATTGACAGTTTGTTAATGTTTCAATTTTCAACTTTTCTAGTAAGAAGTTTCAAAGCTAAACCGTAACAAAGATTTCCTCTTTTGCTTGTTTCAGTTTTATATATATATATAGATAATCAATGACCCTACTCTAAAAATATAAAAAATTAAAATAAAAAGAAAAGAAATGTAAATCAAAATTTAATTTATTATCTTTTACTAATATTTTACTTTATTTTTTGAATTAGTATCTACCAGTGATACTCGAAAACACAAATCAACCTATTTTTCCAATAACGCAAAAGCGCAAAACGAATTTGCGGTTTTGTATCTTGATAAAAGAATAAAAACGCAAAAATAAATTATATTACCTGATACAATATTTTAAGCTCCTTGTACATACCACGTAATAACTAAACATGTGACACTCGATGCTCTTCAGTTTACGCTTAACCTAACCAGTTCCACGACAGATTGCAAAAATGGTTATTGTATTTGTCTGTAACTTATCGTAACATATTACAATGATAGTAAATCTAAAGTCATCTCCAATATACAAACATGGAACTTGCATAAAGAAAAAAAATTTTCAGATTTGAATAATTCAAACCGTTGGCTTCAAATTTCAAATATAGTCTTAATATACATACTCAATATTATATTAATTAATTATATTCATGATACTTGTAAATTTAAAATAATACTCAAAATTATAATTCTTATTTTTTATTTTTTATTTTTTTATATAATTTTAATATCACTGTAAATGCTTAATCAAATATTAAAAAATAACTACGATTTTAATAAAATTCACTTTATTTTTATTTATATAACTAATTTGCGCTAATGGGTTATTAAAAAGGTAATTGTTTGCGCTTTTGGTTTGTGTTTGGGTCATTTTGCGCTTATGGACTACAGCCGTAACTAAAATATAATCTTATAAATTAATACATTTATAAAAAATAAAATAAAATTATCTTCTTTTAACAATATAAAAAAATTTGAACAAAAAACAAAAATGTGGGCATTTTTCATATAATACATAAATATATACTTTTTTTCACTCAATATAAATAAAATTTATGATAAATTTTAAATAAAGCATTATTATGTATATTGGCATATAATAGGACCAAAATTTCGAAAATTATACTAAAAATCTAAAATACTTCAAACGTACGAAAATAGCAAAATAAAATTTAATTTTTAGAGTCCCTGGTGCATAAAATAAATTGATATCTCCCATTGCTATTTTTATCTATATCCTATAACAATAGCATATGCTAAAAACTCCGAGCACTTAATAATATTCATTATTAATAAATATTATTACAATATTACCCAAATATATGATAAATATGTATATATAAAGTTATAATCAATTCATCCTCAATTTACCCATTTCTAATCCGGGCCGACGCGAGGAGAGTGAAGTGTGCCCGGGCATCAGGTCCCGGTCTTTTAAGGGCCCCGCGTTTAATCTTACTAGAATTAGAGCAACAATATTTTAAATTGTATAAATGTTTTTAACTATGTATAATAACTTATAGCTAATAATGCATATTATATTTACTTTTACGACGTCTTTATCAAACGAGATATTATTAGATTCATTGAATTGGAATTCAACCGAAAACTACACGTAATCCTTTTATTTCATTAAATATTTTATTAAATGTTAAATTAATCGCTCATTGAATATTATACCAGTTCTTAAAATATTAGGAACTATTGAAATACTATTATGTTATTACATATATTATTATTGTATTATATTATATATTATAATTTACTATATTTAACTCATGTTCTTAAATCTTATATTGTTTAATATTTCTGTATGTATTTTAAGAAGATTTTATTTGTATTTATTTGACCAATTATTAAATAGATTAGGATAATTAAAATATTTGAAAAGAAAATGTAATGTAAGGTACCCATATAAAGTGTGACGAACTAATAAACATCGAAGTAGTGTATTGGTTTGAAAACTAATAACTTGTAAGTAGGGGGGGGGGGGGGTAAGATTTTCCTAGGCATATTTTACCCCCGGTATAATTATCCTAGGTTATCTTTACCCCCGGTAAGATTATCCTAGGTTAATTATACCCACTTTAGAGGGTAAGATTATCCTAGGAAATGTTTACCCCCCCGGTAAAAATATCCTAGGATAATCTTACCTCCCGGTAAGAATTTACTAGGAATATTGTACCTCCAAGGGGGTATGATTTTCCTAGGATATTTTTACCCCCCCCCCCCCGGTACAATATTCCTAGGACTTAACTACGTTAAATTATTTTTTTAAGCGAACTGTTTTTTATGTAAAGACAATGGTGTAGGTATAAACTTTAGGTATAAATCACAATTTTGCTAATTTTCTATATTTTATGATTTTTCGGTAACTGGTGGAATAAAAATGTAAAAAAGTTCGGTGTGGTCGATAATGTCTTGCAAATTATTTTCAAAAATACTATGATTTCGATATACAGATATTTATAACACACGTATACACGATAATAGACTGATCAAAGGTTCGTATTTGTTGGCCGGGCCGGGCCGGCCTAGTAGGCTAGACCAGCGTTTCCCAACTTCTTTACGTGCGGAACCCTTGCAAGAGCTTGAACATTTTGAGGAACCCCCATATTTTTTCTATAAGTATAGTAATGCAAATATATGTATTGTACACTGAAATGAGTGGGTTTTTGGACACTTCCGGCATATAAGTGTCATTAATAAAATTTAAAAAAAACATAATTAAGACGGTTTTAATACTATATTTTGTTTATAACTATTACACAGTATTATAAAATACAAATGATCATATCAAAGCTTAAAATTTAATATTTGTCTCTTATTACTCTAAAATAGATTTAAAGAGAAGATTGGAATCTTTCCATAGTTTTCATAACTATTTTTAAATCTGGAGTTCCTGAAAGTTGGATTCGTAGATCCGGAGCCGCGTTCAGTTGATTTCGAAACTTATTCTTGGTCTTTGTATACACTGAAAAGCCAGTTTCACACAAGTAGGAAGGTGCAAATGGCAATAAAACGGTGATAGCTTTTATGGACAATTGTTCGTAATCACTTTCCATGGCGATCCAGAACTCCTCAATTTTAAGTGACTCGAACTTGATTTTCAATTCAGATGAAGATTTTACTTCAAGCAAACTTTCATATTCAATGGATGATAGTTCTTTTGGCTTTTTCTGAATTGAAAATGGATTTTGTACCCACAAATTATCAGAATTTTCGTTTATTCTTGGAAAGTAGGAAAGTAATCCGGATTTTAAATTGATTAAATGGTCTTTTATTTTTTCTGAATTTATCGGTGTCACTGAGCTCTCATTTTCATATAAGAATTTATTTAAGTTGGAGAAACATGAAAAATCATTTTCTTGTACAAGTTCTATCCAAAAATTCAACTTGTCAATGACAGCTTTAATCTTGTCATTGGCTTGAAAGATCGAAGTTTCTTTTCCTTGTAAACCCAAGTTTGTTTCGTTTAACTTGTTGAAAATATGAGAGAGGTAAGCTAACTTTATGAGCCAATTCTCATCATGAAACCACTCAAAAAGATTTGTTTTCGTATGCTCCTTCAGAAAAATTTTTACTTCATCTCGTAATTCAAAAAGTCTTGTTAAAACTTTGCCTCTGGACAACCACCTGATTTCTATATGTAAAAGAAGATTCTGATGGTCACTCCCCATTTCCTCACAGAGCTTCTTGAACAGCCTTGTTTTTAAGGGGCGTGATTTTATAAAGTTCATACATTGAACAGCTACGTCTAGTGCTGATTTAAGATCTGGCGAAAGTTTCTTGGTTGCTAACGCATGACGATGTAAAACACAGTGGCTGTTACTACATTTTGGAGCTACCTCTTTAATTCTGGTTATTACACCTTTTATCTTCCCAACCATTGCAGCAGCACCATCCGTGCATACGTCCACACATTTTTGCCATGATATTTTTTTTTTTCACTAAGTACTTATTTAAAACTTAAAAAATTTCCTCTCCTATGGTATGCGTTTTTAAACTTTCACAAATAAGCAACCCTTCTTCAATAGTTTTCTCATGAGTATATCTGGCAAAAACAAGTAGTATGGACAATCCAGAAACATCGGTGCTTTCGTCCATTTGTAAAGAAAATTGGTTACAGTTAATTAATCTGAAGACAGACTCATCTTCAATGTGGTCAGAAATTTTATGAATTCGATCAGAAATCGTATTGTTTGAGCACTGCACTGCTGCAACTTTTTTTCCCGCATCTTCTCCGAGAATACAAGAGACCACTTCTATCATACTAGGTTTAATCAAACTTTCGGCAATGGTGTGAGGTTTTCCGGCACGTGCAATATTATAACCCAATATAAATGAAGTCTCTGTGTTTTTCTCATTTTCGTATTTTACATACTCAGTGTAAAATTAAACAGTATTCTTGATAGTAAAATTGAACACTAAAATTCACTGTAAGAAAAAAAACGGTTTCTCACTTCGTCAAAGCAGAATGATGACTGACAACTACAAAATATATAAATATACAAAATATATAAATATTTTGTAGTGGCGAGACCCATTGACCGACTTCTCGCTAATGACTACAGATAAGATAAATGAATACCTATTGTAGATCCTATTTATACACAACGATAAATCGAAACAATTCGATCGTTACGATAAATTGCTAGCATTTATTGTTGCGTGTAAACCCGAATTTATAAATTTATAATATGTATTATATAAGATATTTTATCATAGAATAAGGAAACTAAAAATAATTTTTATATTTTCCCAAATTTCTCACGGAACCCTTGGCGCCGGCTCACGGAACCCTTAAGTTCCGCGGAACACCAGTTGGGAAACGCTGGGCTAGACTATCTACCGGGGGTAAAGATAACCTAGGATAATTATACCGGGGGTAAAATATGCCTAGGAAAATCTTACCCCCCCCCCCCCGGTAATATTTTCCGGGGTATGATTTGCCTGGAACACCGGCGCTATTTCTAATAATAAATCAGTTAAAATGAATTCTGAAAATTCAATAAACAGCCCTTACTTATCACGGCAATTGTATACACAAAATAACTACTCAGAAGCGAAGAATATAATTTTTTATTGTTGAATAGTTTGTAGAACTTAAATCGTGGAAAAATTCCTTTGTTTAATCAAAGACAGTTTCATACCGTTTGGTCTCAAAGGCCGTCCACTACGAAGAAGAAAAATTATTATATATAACTGAAAATTATATGTAATTTATGAACACAAACACTTTTTAAAAATTGAATTTTGAATTTTATGATAAAGAGTAATTATTTAATTATTTAGCCAAGATCATAAAATTTCAATTTTTAAATAACATAACAACAAGAAAAATATTACAACAATAATAACAATAAAAAATATATAGTTTCCTTAATTGTTAAATATTAAACTTTTTAAAGGAATGTGATATATTATACGTCAAAAATGTGAAGAACATTATACAACAAAACAATTGGAGGAGTGGTGGGGGGGTCTAATGTTGTTGCCTTAAGATGTTTTTGGTAGTTAGGACGGCTCTGATTTGATTTTTACGTCATGAAATCACAATTAAAATGATTTTTTTTTCTAGTGAATTTCTAGCCTCTACTTGTTTTGGCTATGATATTATTATTATTTTATTAAGATATTATTATTTTTTTTATCGACAATAATGAAAATACCCACTGTTTTGCTAGCACTGAGTAGTGAAAATTGTATGTTACTCGGTTTTCGTTTCTTCATCCATCCCAGCCATCATTGCAGTGATCATGTTTTACCGTTTTATCATTTGTGACCAAATTGACAAGTTCCTATTATTTTGAATGTATTTGAAAATGGTAAGAAATAACCATAACTTAATATACTATATTATCACTTATTTACACAATACATCAAAATGTATATAAAGTGTACCTGTCGGACATACCAAGTAGAATAAAAAATGAATGAAGTTTATGTTAATGATTCTTACACGGTCGTATTAGATTAATGTATTGCCTATATGCATGATTTATAGGCGTTATTTCTATTTCATTCATACTGGTCTCGCGATGTTTGATAGTCAAATATTATTATATAAGTACTACCATTCAATACTAAATATTTTTTTGAATATCTCCTACACATAAAAACAATACCGTAACTTTATGTGCATTATATTAGTAATAAACGAAGCGTAATTATATTTAAAACGTAATACTTAATTTAAAGATAAATATAGCTTGTATAAAATTATAGAACTCGGAAATCACAATTTTAATAAAACAATAGTAAATAAAATATATAATAAGGAATACAATCTTATAACTATAATATACACCGGTTTTAATAACAAACCCAGTTAAATTTTTCTTTTAGAAGTTTTTTTTTTCTTGTGATATAATTATTGTTTAGATAACAAGTTTATATACTTACCTAATAGCCTTACGAATTGTTAAAAGTTAGAAATCACGCGTTTGTCATTCGTATCATTACTATTGCTATAACTACTCAGAATATTGGTTATAGATATTTAGGTATTTGGATATAATACGAACTATGTGTAGGTCAGTAGGACGAATGTTTTATTGTAAAATTTTCATATATACATTTGAAAGCAATTTTGAATCAAACAATTCGACAACAGTTTTAAGCGAAAGTCGAAAAACTATTGATACGTTTATTGAATATTTTATTTTAAATCTGTCACTCAAGTCACGGATAACATTAATCGTATTCTTGTTATAAATTAAAAAGTATTAACACAAAATAGTACATATTTTATTAAATAAAATACAAATTCAAGACCTGCACTTACAAGAAGTTTTTTTTAAGATATAATGGAAAAAAATAGAAAATGACCTTATAAAAATGATTCGAATTTGAAATCGTGAAAAACACATATAGAAAATAAAAATCATTAATTAAATTTATCTTATTTTAATTTCAATCCTACAAAAATAAACTGTAAAAATAATAATCCCGAAATGGTTTAACACTGAAAACAATTATAACAAATTATTTTTAGCGCAATATATATTTATTGGTCGTAAATTAATATTTATATATATATTTATATTTATATTTATATTTATTATATTAAATAATTTGCTATAATTGTTTTCAGTGTTAAACCATTTCGGGATTGTTATTTTTACAGTTTATTTTTGCGCTTTTTACATGTTCTTAATTATAATTCCTACCAATGTTAATTCTAGACTAATATTATGAGCTATGTATACAAAATTTTCCACAAGAATTTCGATAAATTCTCCTGTGTTCAATTAATTAAAAAAGTTATAAACAAATATAATACTTTATACAAAGGAATGTCGATTTTAATTTTTAAATGTTTCAATAAAAAATGTGAAATTAAATGCACATACACATAATATAAGCGCACTATTACATTTCTAATATTCCAGCTAAAAAACAAATTTTGGAATTGAATTACTTCCGTACGACCTGCTCCAGAAAAAAAAAACGCCTGATAAGTGATTGTAATATATTTATGAGGTATATATATCCCGACTATAGAAACTGAAGTTCTTAAAATTGGACATGACAAATATAATGGAAGTTAATAAGATGTAGGTTTAACTAAACGTTTTGTAACAAGGTTTGGTTGACCTTGTATGATATTATGTAGAATATTATAATGAAATTCCACATCACTATTACACAATTAATAAATACTACTTTGTTGATAACTATTAACAAGTGTTAACACTTAACTTACACTAAATGTAACTAAATGTACTAAATATACAGTCTTGATCCTGATATCTGACTATGATTTCAACTATGACTTGCAAATAAAGACTAACAAAAATAACTTTATTTGTAACTATTTAAATAAACTGTCAACAACCATAACTTATCAGCTTGAAATTAGCTTATTAGCACTTATTAGCATGCATACAAGTATAATTGTAAAGTATCTATTATACATGAATAAAACACCATTAATATGGCATAAATTGCTTATTCATACTTCCTATAAACGTGACAATCTATACCAGAAATATATGAACGATGAATTAAATTTCCTAATAATAAACATTCCATTTTTAAAAATAATTAAAAACATTGGTAAATCGTTTCGTCTTTCGAAATCGTTAACAAACTTTACCTAAACTTATCTGAAAAACTTTCAACTTTTATAATTTTTTGAGAACTCAATTTAATGTAAAACAGTTATGTAATATATAATATTTAAACAGTATGCATATGATTACAATAAAGAGTAAATCAAATTCATATTTTTTTTTTATTTATTTATTTATTAGCTTCATAAATATTTTATATCTTCTTGGGATACAGGTAGTATATTATACTATTTTGAACTACAGAAAAAATTATTAGTTTTTATTGATATATTGATACAGTTTTTATAATTATAGCAATTTCGATTGTGTAAACAATGTTGACATTTTTATTAAAAACAATTAACAATTAATATTTATGAATTTTTGAGAATTAATACTTAAGAATAGTAAAAATTTAAATTAAATTATTAAGACTAGAACTCAAGAAAAAAAGATAACAAACACAAAAAGATTATTTTATGATAAAACCATTAAAGAGTATTGTATCAAATAAGACAAAAAACAACAACTGTTGCTGTTGTATTGTATTCTAAATACGTAATTGGCAACAAATTACAAGTTAAAGCACATTATGATAATTAAACTAATAAGCTATCTCTTATACTCAGGTCAGAATCTAAACTGTGATCAAATTATATTACTTAAAATTAAAATGACCAGTATTATTTATATTTGGTGTTATTATAAAAACAAATTAATTTTACTACATATTTCGATAGTAAAATAAAATCCCATAAAGTAATTAAATATCGATATTCTATCTTTTTAGAAATATTTTGTCTGGATGATTTCAACAACAAATTATTTGAAATAACATTTTTACTAACCATAAAATATTTGGATAATCATATTATGAATGCGATGTTACGTTCGTTCTAAAAGAAACTATATTTATGATATGCAGTATAAAAATATGTCACATACGTAAGATCAGAAATGTATGAAGACATATGTATATCAGAAGAAGTATTTTGTGACACTAATAATACTAAACACATAAAAAATATAAAATTCCAAAAACCCATTAACAATAATTTTAATTATTATTAACACTTATACTAAAATAACGGTAATAAAAAACAACTACGCTAATAAATAATAAAAATAATTAGTTTGATATAGGAAATAGGCACTATGGAGTTCACTAAAGAATATTATATTTGGGTAATTTTATTTTTTGATTACACAAATCTATGATATGAATCTCCAATCCACTAACCAGTTTTTATTTTAATTTAAAAGGAGGAAATATATGTATATCATATTGGAAGTATATCACTATTGTTATAGTTTCACTAGAAATAAACTCGGTTGTCCATAATACCAGATGAACCAGTCATACAACACCATCTCCCATTTAGTTGATTTACGCGTACAATGACTTTTACTTAAATAAATGTATTAACATAATGTAATACTAGGTGATAGATACATGTATATCGTGTATTTATGTATAGTATAATGTATATATATATATGTGTATAACTCGTTTACCAAAATTTTAATAACCATTTTCGTTTGGGATGTTTTGATATTTTTTATTCTTTTATTAATCTTGTACTACATTTAATGTTCTGTAGATAAATATATTTATATAATACTCTTAGTTTTGTATCCTTACTATATAATATGAACTAAAATAGTAAAACTCTGAATTAAGAAGTAAGATATTCTTTGTTTTCCTTAGAATTCAAATCATCATTTTTAAATTTTCATTATTTTAATACTACGGAGATTGTATTCAAATTTTGAAAATTGACAAGATTATTGGCCATATTATTAAGATAATCATTAATATTGCAACCAAACTATTTATAATAGTAATAATAATAATAATAAAGAATACTTTAAATAAATATAAATATGAACGTTATTTCGTCCAAAAATAGATTATGGACTTTGTAAATCTACTATAATGTATAACTGTTATACCTATTTGTTAACATCTACATTACATTTTCATAGAGTTGTACTTCAATCATCTATGATTTGTGAGTTATTAAAAAAATTACCAAAGTTATTAATATTGTATGCCCTTAAAAATAATTTCTGTCCCATTAGTTACTAATCATTTGAATGCCTCTAGCTACTATTTAAATAAATTTAAGAATCCATCGACATTGGTAAATCATGTAATCTTGTGTGATAAAATTAAAAAAATTGAGTAAACCAACCTGTAATGTCTGAGTATTTCACTATTCTTATGCCCCATTATTTTATATGAATATTTTGCAAAACATGTTTCTTAAAGTTATAAGAATAACGTTAAAATATAATTTTCAGTTATTAGAAAAAAAAATAATAACCAAACAGTGAATAGTAATAATTCTAATATAATCACCTACCTGTTTACCAATACGGTGAATATTTATGTAAATATTCTCTATGGTAAACGAGAAAATAATTATATTACTATTAAATATTTATAATAATTATAAATAATAATTATTAAAATGCCAAAAAAAAGTACAAGGAATTTAGAATGAAAAAATTCAATCCTCATCTAACCAAAAACCTTGAATACATGCCTATTAATACTTAATACAATATTAATACTTAATACAATTATAACTTAACACATTTTAACAAAATTACAACTTTACATGTTTGTAAAGAATACATTGAACTTGATTTCAGATGTTTGTAACTAAGTACTATAAAAAAAGAATTTCTAATAGCCTTGAATTT
Source organism: Sipha maydis (assembly GCA_034509805.1). Lineage (NCBI taxonomy): Eukaryota > Metazoa > Arthropoda > Insecta > Hemiptera > Aphididae > Sipha > Sipha maydis. The sequence goes on from JASXSY010000155.1 coordinate 93,883, forward strand.
AATTTTAAAGTCTTAGAAATTCAATCTACCCATTTTAATTAAAAATAATATTATCATTATTCGTGAAACCAACCATATAATAGATCTTTATTTTATAGATGCTAAAACATAAATAATTATAAACATATATTGAAAATAAATTGAACTATCCATCATCGACTACCTCGTTTCTGAAAATAATTTATTAAGTAATATAATTCATAAATAATAAGAAGTATACATTGTTATTGTCTTGTATTGAAAGATTTAAACAAAAATTTCTGTCGGTCCATGAACCATATACCTTTCCCATATAAACGTTTTGAAAATTCTATGTTTAGTCTAAAAATGTTGTAACATAAAATCATTACTGAAATAAATAAGTTAAAAATAATTAAAATGTTTAAAACAACTTTAATAGATTTTACTAAATTTAACAAGCTAATTTGATTTCATCTCTAAAATAAAAATACAAATCAAATCCAAAATATGCGGAAAACATACATACAGGTTCCATCCATAAGTGATTGACTGAGTAAATTACACCGGAGTCACTGCGGGCGCGTCCAGAAGTCTGCCATGTTTATATGATCCACTTTGTTCGCCTTCAATCTATATTGATTTACAATATGAAATTAAATTATTGGAATCCGATAAATAATAGATCAAAGTGGCCGGAGAGGACAATACGGCTAACATTTTTCTACATATATATTTGTATAGGTGTGTGTGTGTGTGTGTGTGTGTGTGTGTGTGTGTGTGTGTGTGTGTGTGTGTATGTGTATTTACGAGATAAATAATACTCAAAACGGATGAGTTAAAAAAATAAATAAATAAAAGAACGAAGGGGAAAAAATGCAGTCGCTCAGGCCGCGGTGCAGACATGCTATTATCAAAGGTGCCGCTATATTCCCGTGAATTGCGGTTGGTAGCGGTTCCAGTTTCCCGTGAGGACCGGTTCCCCCGTTCTCTTCCTGACGACGACAGCGGACGTACACGCCGCCCGTGGTCGTGGTCGCGGTCTCCCGGCAGCGTTGTCGGTCGGTTACGCTAAAGAACCGGCCGCCGTCTCGCCGGTGGTAGTAGTGTGTCTCCACGGGTCTACGAATACGTGCCGCACAGGTGTTCGCGAGCGCGCTACTATATTATAATATCAGTACGTGTACCGCAGTACGTTTTTCTCGTGTTTTCGTTTTTCGCTTTTTCCCCGTCTCAATCTCGCGTAAATGTTACACTTCACGTCGTTAGAAACCGTGTGCCGCAAATAGCATACTTAAACATACGTTCGAGAATTATAGTATACGATCGTATTGGTCGCCGGTAATACGTGGTTCGGTAATACGGCTCCGTTGCAAATATATATGCATGTATAACTAAATTTCAAACAAGTACGCCGAGGTACGGAAGTAATGTGAGGCGGGTGGCGTACAGAAAACCACTGAGAACGACAGTTGAATATGATCGTTTTCGCGTGCCGGGAAAACTGATCGTTACGGGGCACAGCAGTCGTTTGTCGCCGCAACACCATCGGACGTGGACACGATCTCGACCGTCCACTTATAGTGTACCTATTCAAAACCGTAAGTTAATCACTTCCATGGAATTGTACTACTCGTGTTGGGGGTGGGGGTTCGTTCGGTGATGGAAAACGAAATAAAATTACTATATTTTAATACAAATCGCGACAGCGAATTTACGCGATTTCATAGTTCGACGACCGTGGTGACGGGACAGCACGAAGAAATTCGAATACGTTCACAGCCGATTTATTCATTCATCTACACAGTGTGTACCATATTTGCCGATAAACGAGCCGTCGTTGATCCAACGACTGCCATGGTAAACACCCGCTGATGCTATCTCGTTTGTTTTAATTCTGTCGGCCTTCCTACCTAATGATGTTTGCACGCCGCCATACATTATAATGACGGTCCTCCACGTTCCGGTGGGCTGTGGCTCGCAAGACTAATAGCGAATATTTTATAACGGAGTATGTTGTATAATTAAACCATCGAACATCCGTTCTAGAGGGATTATATTATTTTTTATATTAAGAAATTCGAATGATAATTATTAATAATACGTCATATATGTGTAATGGTCTTGACGATGTGTTATTATAATTGTATTTGACCGTTTTAACTACACTTTATAATATTATATCTATTATATATATATTACCTACGTCCGCATATGGTTACCGCTAACAAATAACACACAATTCAATAAGTTCGTATAGGATAAAAATGTTATGATTATTATAATCTGTATTTGTTACGTGTATTTGCAGGACACCTATTTTAAAACTATCAATTTTCTTTTTTTTTTCATTTAATACAATATAACTATATATTCATTTTTACGTTTTATACTGTTTCATTTGTGTACATATCTATAGTAAAAGTACCACTACTCTTCTTCGTAGTATATTGAATACTGCACTAATAGACACACGACTAATTGGTGGCGTGTTACTTTTATTGTGTACGCATTCCGTTACGTTTGTAATCTGTATAATATAACGTGATACCTAAATTTGCGATCCGAATAAACGAATGTTTATTATTAGAACGAGGCGTAAAGTTATAACACGAATTTTATAATTTATGTGATTTACACTAACTACAGGAACTGGTTAAATGACTGCGGTTTCAATGATCATAAAAGTTGCTTACAATTATATTACAAAACTACAACCAACATTATATATATATATATATATATATATATATATATATATATATATATATATATATATATATATATATAAAGATAGAGATGCATCTGTTTAAACTTCTCATGGTATAATGTGTACTTTTTCGACATAATTACACCAGTAAATCTCAATGATAAATAAAACGGCCGTTCGTAAAGTTCTAAAACCCGCAAGACAAATAGTCAACAATGGTGTTTTTCGTGAAAATAATATGTAGAATTCAAAGGAGTTTCAACTAAATTTCGACAAACGAAAAGACATTGGATTATATTCAATTTAAATTGATTATTGCGGTAAGCCGCCACACACACTGTCCAACCCGGTTCATACATAAGATTATAGACGCACATGCAACCATTACAGTTAATATCGTATTTACAAATTACAAGTTCGTATTGCGTGAACCTCGTTAGTAGTATAGTATAATGACATTGATTTCTACACTCATTATATTACACATTCACATGACCGATTTCTTCCAGTAGAAAATGTTCGCTTATACATGTATTTGTATACCATAACAACCCGATTGGAACCCGTAAAATTCAATTACTTATCATTTTTGTCACCTATAAAATGAATAATAACAATACATAATCATTTTTTGCTTTACTATATAACGGCAAAATTAGTAAAAAAAAAAAACGAGTTTTTAATAGTTTGCTAAACTCATAACATCTCCCACCACCAGCTATCATGCTTCACGTCGTCTTGAAGGGTGCGCCGCGCCGTGGGAAAACTATAGTATTGTCGGCGGCATTGTGTAAGTATGTATGAGCGTATATTTGTGAATGTGTGTAAGAACGCATGTACGTTTGTGTGTATATGTACGATCGTATGTGTGTATATGTGCGTGTGAGTGTGTATGTGTATGCGTGCTGAGAGTCGATGCCCTGTCTGTGGTCACCTCTCTTCCGGCTCACGGGTTGTAGAATGCCGTTGGGTCAAGGCTATAGATGCTCCCGCCGCGGTGATCGCCATACAGACTCGCGCGCCCCGCGATGCTTTCGTAGGCAATAATTCTCCCACCGTCATCGTTGCCACTGCCGTCGTCGCCACCACTCCTCACCCTCTCAATTGCCACCGTGTGTGCCCACCTGACCTAAATCAACTTACCTGATCTGCCCGAGGCGTATAGGTGCGCGCTGACTAAAAAACTACGAAGGAAAAGTCTTCTATAACCGGTGTGTAATGCGTGCGTGTACCTAACCAGCAGAATCCGCGCGCGCGAAACTTTCTGCGGGATTTAATCATTTTCGAATACGCTTATTAGTCATACACTCTCTCTCTCTCTCACACACACACACACACACACACACACACAAACATGCACGCACACATACGAACACACACACACACGCAATACGTATCGTACTGTTTTTAGAGCATAAAACACATCGTTCCAGTCTTCAAAGAATCGTAATTATTTTTTCCGTGTGTAAATCCAAACGAACAATTATAACAAATAAATACGCACACCATAGTCATAACACCGGTGTCTCGATATAAAAAATAAAAATCTCTTAGACAGTAACTGTTGCTTTAATATTTAATAGTTGGGTTTAAGTGTTTTGTATTCATAACGACTGATTGAAAAAACATTTATATCACTGGAATGTGATGAATGTTAAAATAAGTTATTATATTATATTACAAGTATATTATTATATTATATTATACGGAGCTTGTACCGTAACAAAAAAATTGAATTGATATATATGAATATATACTATAAGACGATCTTGTCTACATTATGAGAGAGGGAAAAAAATGATCCGTCTATTAATTAGAGGTTTGGTGGGGAGCTTAGGTATTTTCAGATTCGGTCCAAAAAAATGTTGTCTCCCATAATCCGGTTAGAATATCAGACAGGTTTGATAATGTCAGCCCGGGGCCCCCTTCCTATATAGTGCCCTTCACACGCTGTACATATGCACATCCGATCCAAGAATAGTACTGGACGAGCCACGTGCGGTACGCACGCGCAAGAACTTTGGATGGTTTGCAGCTGCGAACGCCGGTTCATTTGAAATTCAGAACAGGTCCGATACTGATTAAGAATGTCAGGAATTTGACCGACTGATGGGCACGCTTTCCAAATAATATGTGTCTCGTTCAATAATCACGCGCGAGTACTATGACGTCACCGTGTATTATACATCCGTAGTGCAACTTTACGGCAATTCAATCGGAAATTTGTCCGGTCTCGTGGTCATTAGTTCACTACCCACACTACAAACATGTGCATATGTATGTTTATATTTATATACAAATGCATTGGATGTATTTGAGCATTTACATGATTTGTGCATACACATTTCAAGGGCCAAACCTCGCGCCAAATGGTCTCGCGCGATTCCACAAGTAAACACGCGCATTGTCGCAACGTGACAGCAATGTTAAAATTCATTAAATCCAGGACGGAACTGACAATGAGCCCACGGGCAAACAATAGGGAGTCGCCGCCATCTACGATTTGTGTGACCGACCGATGGGATACAGACTATACATATCCGTAAAGTAGGTCAATACACCGTGGAAAAGAAAAATGAAACGGAATAAACATCATTGATACATTACTAATCCGATTAATAACGGAATGGAAATATCGTATCAAAAGAAAACCATTTGTCGATGAAAAAAAAATTCTCTATACATATGTATTTTCTTTTTTGTCAGATAAATACTTCTCATTGATGCCGCACTGCATTATCGCGACACGCCTTGTGAAGAGCAACTCGTTTCCACGCACGTCTTTTTTCTAAGAATCTTTAGTAGATTTAATAATTTATCCGGCGCGCTTAAAACGGAGGCTGTACGGAAACCCGTTTCTTTCTTCCTCGTTTTTTACATCCTTCATTTACTCGATAGACAAACGTAGTTATAGACATTGGTCATTCTTCTACTTTTTATTTTTTTATATTCCATTTGGCCATTCATTCGTTTTGTACAAACATCAGTCTACGAAGTAAATCACACAACAGAAATATATGATGGACGTAAAAAAAACGCCCATGCCTGATGCCACCATGCATGCCGGATATGTACCATCCATTGACTGCGTCGTAGAGTGTAGACTGTATTCAGGTATTCCGTGAAGAGGGTTAGGCAAGTATTAGAGAGGTCTGAAAACGGTAGTAAAAACGTTACGACCTATTCCGGTAATTGATAAATGTGGTTTTATGACCAATATTTTTATTTTATTTTTCATTTTTCTAGCTTACACTATTTACATATGCAATATTCAAACATATACAACAAAGCGAAAAATTCGCTACTAGCCAAATATCAGTAACGATTGCAAAACTATTATTAACTTCTAACGGCAGCCAAATCAGAAACGTGTGGTTTACATTTACCATTGCTGCAATATAAAATATTCCTAGCTAACAATTTATCTGTTATACCAGCAGAATTGTCTCAATTATAGTAACATCAAATCATCAATAAATATATTGTTTGAATGAAATTAATAATGCGGCAATTTTCAAAGTATACAAATTTTATGAACACTGTGAATTTTACTTCAATACTTGTAAATAAATGAAACTAAGTGATTATTAGATTCTGTTATCCTAGGCTTAATATCCGTATAAAAAAAATATACACCGAGGTAAGCGTGGATGAAATTGTTGGCCTAGAATATTTTGGTGAATATGAAGTACATTTATGCTCTGAAAATCGCATACGTATTTGAAACGTTTTTTAATTAACTTAATTAATAGAAATCTCAATACGGGCGTTTATAAAATAGTTAACCTACTATATGATGGTGAATAAAACACTTTAACACCTTTCAATAGTAATTTTAAGTATTCTAAATTTTATATGATCCGCTGGGTTCCTAATTTAGCTTAAAGTTTACTATTTATTTTTCTTTTTTTATTTATTTATTTATCTATCTTTTTTTTCTTTAACTTTATTGTTTGTTATGTTTATTATTCCTTTTTATTTCTTATTTTCTGTATATTTTTTTAATATGTATTTCGTTTTTTTCTATAAATAAGTGTTAAGAATTAAGAAATTAAAATCTTTATAAATAAAAAAATAAAAAACACTTTTCAATACTTCGTTTAAATTCTATACCATTGAAACATGTATTCATCTACAGTCTTCAATCGAATTAAAGAAGTTATGTGAAACAAAAAATAAATAAATAAAATACAATAATAATAACTTTTATTCGATAAAATAATAGTTATTTTATTATTAACTTTTTCAGTATTCATGAGGCATTGAAGATAAATATTTCTTATAAAAAATAGTCTTGAATAAAATATGTATGTTTAAGTTTTAAAATCGATTTTTACTATAAAATTGTAATTTATTGAAGTTATAATCATTAAGAAACTGGAATGATGGTGTGCCTAATAAATAAAAATTTTTACCTTATCTCATCTAGTTTGAAGTTGGATTGTTTTTGTTATTTTAATTTTCTTTTCTAGTCTTGATATTTATATATTTTAATTAAAAAAATAATAATAATAATATTTAAGTATGAGCGTGTACACTTAACGCATAAATGGCTTAATAATATAGAAATTAGACCAAATTGGTATAAACAAATCTTAACGAAGTTTCTATACTATATAGTTTTTATGAACATTTCTAAATTAAAACCATAAAATATATCGACGATCATGTAGTATAATCTAAAGAATAAATACAGAAAAAATTGGCACTGTTCATTTGTGTAAGCTCGAAGGAGAAAATATTATGCGAAGTGTGTCGGTTGCATTATTTATACATGTATAGCTCCTAGACATAAATATCAGTGATTTTCAACTATCATTTAGTTAATTTATATTAATTACCTATACGCGACTGCAGTTTGTGCGTGCGGTTATCGCGGTTGTCGTCAATGAGTCGCGTCTGGAGAGAGTAGCATAAAACAATAATAATTACATTACGTCAGTGACCGCGATTTTCCGCACGTGTTTTATTCCTCTCTCTCTCTCTCTCTCTCTCTCAGTCTTTACGAGAGAGGATAAAGAACATAAAAAAAAAAAAGCTCTCTTAGAGGGTTTTTTTAGACTATAGCATCATTACAAAAATAAAAAATAAAATAAGATAAAATAGGTAAATACGATGGAGAGAAGGAAATGAGGGGGAAAAAATGTGCACGTGGTTATCATCGCGCAAACGATTCCAGGAACACACTGCAGCACAGACTTAATTACGTACTGATGGCACGTATTTACGGCTGTCGCCATCCCCCGGCCACCCGTCCTCCGACCACGCAGGTGTCAGTGTCGTGTGAATACCCGCCGCCGACGACGACAACCTATACCGTCTGTGCAATTTTTCTTTTTTTCTTTCCGTTTTTTTTTTTTTTTTTTGTACAGTTAAAAACGTCTCACGCACTCTGTACCCTCGTACGGTATACGCACGCCACCGCCGTCTAACCTGTACCTGTATAGTACACAATATTCCTAAATTCCTATATTCCTCGTTCTACGGTAGACTCTGACCGCGACGCGTGTATTTACGCGCGTCGCCGAACGAGAAGAAACAATCGCGTCATCCGAATGACCGCGCGCGCACGATTTTACGATTATCTGTTTTTAACGAGTGCAACAAATCCGCCAGTACGGTACAATGCGACGTATAGGAGATGAACACAAAACAACAATAACAATAATTATTACATACGTGCGTATACCTATATATATATATACATATATATGTATATATGTTCAAGCAATGCGCGCACGTGCACAGCCGCCGCCACCGTCACCGACTCATAACGCGCGCACGCGCGCTCGCTCAGCTGTCCGTTTAACGGTTGTGCCATTTAAAAAAATAATAATAATAACATAATGACCGCTTGCACGCGTCCCGTCCGAATGCTCATTGATTCGTTTTACTAGTTTAATTATTGTTATCATTTTTTAAATTTTTTTTCAGAGTGATGCTTCTGATGATGGACCACAAAACCAAGAAAACCACTTCTGCGTGGACCATTTGGTGGATCCTCACGTTTTCTGTGAGTACTATACACACATGTGTATAATTTGAATAACACTGTATATCTACGTAAAACTTACACCGCAGTCAACAGAACACAACTGATTGTATAGTAGAAAAGATCAAATAGTTAAATACTTATGCTATTATTCATCGTATTAGCAAAATTAAATGGAAAAAATTATAAAAAAAATATTTTATTTTTTATATTTACTGTAGCATTTACATTATCATACATTTACATCCTTTCACATTATTTGTTGGATTTTTTAACCAGAGTCTGTAAACGACGAGATTTAATCGCTATTTTGTATTCTTAAGATTGAACCAAGACCCATGTCAAAGAACCCTACGGGGGAAAATAAGGAAATAATAATCATTAATTGTTTTTGTAGTTTTATGTTTTGCGCATCGTTTAGAATTTAAAATAGTATATACTTTTAAATGTCAAACGTTTTTAGATTTTTATTATTTTTTATATCACATATTGTGTCCCTATACCTTTGAGAAATCTCGCGTAAATCACTGGCCGTTCGTATAAAAGTAAAAACAAGCATTTTTCGACACATAACCAATAAAATATTATAAAATGTAAAGGTCACGCAGCAACTTGACCACGTACCGTACGTACATGCGAAGGACCAGTGTAGTGTCAGTGTTCATAGCTACTTAATACTTGTTATGAATGTGGGCTATCGTTACGGTATTGATTATTAAAAATAATAATCGGCAATAGTGTTATGATAGTAAAAAGTCGTTATGGGTATTGGTTTTAAATATTCGTACACTGGTGTCGCGTGGAACGTGTTCCCATCAACCGCTAAATTTCTACGCATGATGCACATGAGTACATCTTACATGTTAGCGGTGCACGTCTCATCTGCGACCCGGTGATATTTTCCGTGGAGGTCTTGCGCCATATCGCCACTGCCGCCTTCTAAATGTCACGTCGGGTCAAAGACACATATTATTATTACCTAGACATACTCGCGCTACAAGAAGAGCCGTACGAAATATTATACGCGAGTTCGTCTGAGCATGATACACTTAATATTATACATTTTGAAACTGGTATGTCCGTGAAACGCGCTATGTACCTGCATACATAGCAGTAGCGTCCTATTAAAAAAGCGTAATAATATTGTTTTAAAATAGCTGTGCGTAAAAACTGGACGACGTTGTACATAAATACATAATATCTACATTTACATAAACATTTTTATGCTACAGGTTTTTTTTCTTTTTTTTCCAAGTTCTAGGACACGAAGTGGTTTAATATAATTACTATCATTTGGTCTCGGGCGTTATTGTTCCCTCGGGACTTTTTCAGTCGCTTTTCGACAATATTTATTTTAAACGGCCGATTACGCACCATATACTTTTTACACCCCCACCACTGTCTCTTCCGCATTTTTTTTAAATTATTATTATTATTCCTCCTTCCTCCTTTTCCTACACAAGAGTTTAAAATCACTATTCGCAGTACTCGCAGACGATGTCGTGTTATAATACAATATGATTGTGTCTTTTATTCGGAAATTCGACAATAAGCGTTCCGTTTCAAATGATGAGCAATTGACAATAATAATTCAATTCCCCTCCCCTACATAGCGTATGATTATCCGCGATAACGTTCTCTTCCAATAAAAGCAAGAAATAAAACACAATTTATATATATAATATTATGTGTTGCCCTTCTTCGCGGTAATTATTTATAACTATTGTCTATGGTTCTCATAAATGGGGTTGTTCTCCTTCTTGTGAGGTCATAAGCAGGCGGTACAAGTCACGTGCTTTACTGGTTACCTAAACTGGTGTACCGTTGGTTTTGAATGAAACACACAACCTGTTTTCGTGTGCTCCCTATATTGAGCAACGACTGTATTCTGTGTAGATTTTTTTTCGCTATACGTTCGCGTAACAGACAAAAATACTAAGTGTCTTACGATTTACACGGAAAATTATCAAATAATATTAGATATGAAACTTGTTAATATAAATACGTGCAAATACTGCCACAAATTCTTCAACAAACGTGCAACGACGGTTCATATTTTAATTTCCATCATCTATTTAACTTTTTTCTACTCGTATTTTTTTTTTTCGATTTCTCCGTTGATCCAATGAATCGTTTATTAAATATTTAAAAATGAATCAAAATAATCGTTAATTAAATATTTAAAAACACTATAACACGTACAACGCGTGTTCTAAGTGGATAAGAATATTTTTTTAAATTTATTTTCCACTTTTCTATTGATAGTTAAATTTTGCCAAATATATATACATGCTATTTACCAAAAGATACTAGGTGTATCTTGCATGAAACATTTAGTTGTATCAAAAGAATTTTTAAATATGGTTAAAATTAAGATACCAAACTATTAGATAGATTTATATGGGCTAGTTGTCCAATAATAATGTAGTTAAATCGTGTGTATAGTAGTTAATTAAAACCAGCGATGCATACAACCGTACATAGTAAAATTTAATTGACATTTTTATACTTTGGTTAAATATTTTAAGTCAAAAATCTACTTAACATTTTTACACTTTTCACTTCTGAAAAATTATGATAAATATTATACTCGTATATGTTGTAAATATTGTCGTCTGCATAATGCATGTACTAATGTGTACTAATATATTTCATATATACTGAGAAAGAACGCACATATTATGTACAGCACAGTTTTATTAACTTTTTATTCGATACGGTGCGTTGTAAAAAAAAAATATATATATATTTTTTATACTAACCGTATTTAATTATACACACGATTTTTTGTACTTTAAAACGTTGTTATGTATCAACTGACCGGAACGAGTAAATTATACGTACTAAAAACCAATCTGCATATAAAAACTAAATTGAATATAACTACTTCAATAAAGATCAACGTATTTAAAAACTGAATATTATGTTTTTCAATTAGTAGTTAACTTTTTATCCAAAAAATTAAAACCTACTAACAGAATATTTAAAGTTATTTTTGTTTTAAGAAATAGATGTTTAATAATAACTAATACAATCATTACTAATATAGATAAAGCATCTTAATTTGTATTGGTAGTTTATTTTCCAGACTTAATAAATATTATGATTCATTGTAATTTTCTATTCTCATTAATTCATAATTGTATTATGTTTAAATTATTATGATTCACAATAACTGATCCCTACCTAAGTAGATTTTTATGTAGTTATACTTAAATATCTATTTTTTATAATTGTATATATTGTTTCATTAAAAATATTTAAATATTTATAATTATATATATAATTTAAAAAAGTTTTATTCTTTGATATCATTTTCATAAACATAATTACTTTAAGATTCTGAGGCACCAAGATATGTTGGTATATAATATGTTTTTATTATTTTTTTCTTTTGTTTTCTACCAGTTCATGTATACTTTCTTATAACAACTATTATTTTACACTCAATGAACCCCTCATTATTAAAATTCCCGTCACCTTCATGAAGCCATTGGTCCTTGATTTTCCATTTTTATTTAGAACTATCCTCCCTATCCTCTCCTTCTATTGTTTTGTTATTATAGTAACAAATAATAATAGTTTCTCGTTTTGTTCATTATCTTCTTTCGGTAAATTCGAGTTTTATGATTATTTCAATCACAGGTGATAGAACTAAATAATAATACTTTAGATATAAATATTAGAAAAAATTAAGTACTCGAAAAGTTCCATAAGTTAAAAATCACACCAAAGCCTAAAAGTAGTTATAATAAATAAGTCTAATATATAATTAATTAATAGAAAATAAGTCCATTTAAATATATTAAAAAAATATTATTTAGTAATTTTCTAGTTTAATGAAAATAACTGTACATTATTTACTTATGAATATACTTCTAAATTACACATTTTATTACTTTTTATTTTTATTTCACATAAGAGATTATCATATACAATTAACTCAAATAAATTTCACATTCATTAGTAAAAATGAACTCATTCTGATATGTAAAATTATCAATTCATCGTAACCTTTTTTTTTATATACTCGATATATATAATTAATAATTAATTACTAATTAAAAACACATTAAAATTAATTAAAATTACTCTCACATTATATATTTAAATATCGTAAAATATAAATTTTATTATAAACTACATTCATACTGATATACTACTAATTATTTAATACCGTAGATCATGAAATTGAGTTTAATGAACGATCAAGTGCAACAGGTATTTCAATGGGTAATTTTTTTTACAAGAGTCATAATTATAGAGATTTTAAAATTTTTCAACATTTTTATTTGTATACCTAGTAAGTACTAAAATAAATATGATGATGATATTTTATCACATCTGAAATTGTATAATTTTACTATCATAAGATCAGTTCAGACTCAGCAATATAAAAATATTACGAGTAGATAGTAAATTAAACTTTTTAATGTAAACATCTTTCAAATAAAATCCTTACATTTTTAATTAACCAATAACAGATATAAATTTAAATTAAATTTTATTGTTTTTGCATTTATTATAATATTTTCCTTTATATTTTTGTTTTAAGAATTTAAAATTTAAAAAATAATCTATTTTAATTTATTGTACACAATTTCATTTCTATCAGACGTAGACACATATATATTATAAAGAATTGTATTACAATCGTACTTTTCAAAATTAAAAACACATATTTGATCGGTTGCATGATTCGTTTTCCATTACAAAACAATCTTGTTCCATTTTAGGTATACCAAATTAAATATACATTAATTAAAACAGTGGCAATAAATATATAAATTTAAAAACATATATATATCAGTTTATTTTTACAATAATTGTATACATAAATTTTTATCACACTAATAATTTACATTTGTTTGAATTAATTAATACTTAGAGACAAATTTAAATCTATGAAATAAATTATAATTAAACCACCAATTAAAAATATGATGATATACATATAGTTTATAAATACACATTAAATAATGTACTTATCAATTGTAATTTATAAATATAAAAAGTATCTTTTTTGTGTAATATAGACCTCTTTAAATATTTCTATAGCTTATAAAAGAGTTAAAGATAATGGCATTAATTTTAACTTATTATACAAGATTAATAATTGTATACATTTTATTAGTGATTTTCTAAAAATGTTAAAAAATTGTAAAAGCTATGTTAATTCTTAAACATCAACTATGAAAATATAATAAAAAAATAATAGAAAAATGTTAGATAATTATGGTATATTATTAGTTTTAGACAAATTATTTAACTTATAAAACTGCTTATAATAATTTTTTAATTGTCACTCTCGAGCTTAATTTATACGCACTAATTTCAACTATTATAATTAAATAATAAACAGAGCATATCATATCATACAGTGCATATTTAATTATAATAACAACTTTTTTTATTTTTTTTTATTACCATTTACGTAGCAGAATTAGTAATTTTAGTTTTTAAAACATATACATTTTTTTTAAGTTTTCTTAATCTAGATTTTTAGTTAAAATTGATAAGCTGAAATAATGAAATATTTTAAATAAATAAAAAAACCGACAATAATGTAATTTGCTTTGTCTAATATTACGTATAAATAATTATATATTAATTTTATACCTATTAAAATTATAATTTTCTTATTTTTAGCTCTAACATATTTTGCAAAATAATAATATATATATGTCGTAGTCATATAGTCAAACCAAGAATTTTACAAAATGCCAAGGCGTAAATAGTCAAAGAATTTAATATTTATGCAATTTTACTATCTACCTAGACATTTAGTTAAATGCCTAGTTATTAATAAAATTACTGGGCATTTAATTAAATGCCTGTACCAAGTTAGGTAAATAATAAAAATGAAACAGTTTGTATTATTTTAAAAATTTATTTATATTTTCTATTAATTATTTATTGCTCTTTTGAATAAAAAAACTAAGTATTATTTGATAATACGTAAAACACGTCGGTATATGAAATCTGTTTAATTTCGTGTCCATCGGTACTATTGTTTTAAAATTTAAATTAAAAATATATATAGGTTATTACTAATTAGATATGATAGAACAAGTATAAAAAAATAATAAAAAGATTAGGTTACACATTTTTGTTAATTTTTAGTTATAATAGTTATAATAGTTGTTACATGTTATTGTTGTGTGGCATTTACTGGATCATTTAAAATTTGTTTAGAACATAAACAACAACTTGTTTGACATTGCCGCTTTCCTGCTTGACAATTACAATTAACAAAACCTAGACCGTTAAAAATTGATAAGTTTGCTATCTTATGTATTTATTTATTAATTATCAAATGAAGAAGACCTGGAAAATATTTTACATATTAGTAAATAATATTTAGTTTTTTTTATACAAATGAGCAATAAACAATTAAAAGAAAAATATAGTTACATTTTTAGAATAATACAAATTGTTTAATTTTTATTATTTGCTTGGCTTGAAACAGATATTTAATAAAATGCCTAGTTCTTTTATTAAATAACTAGGCATTTAACTAAATGTCTAGGCAGATAGTGAAATTGCATAAAAATTAAATTATTTGACTATATGCTTAAGCATTTAGTAAAATGCCTGATTTAACTATATGCCTACGACATATATTTCAATAATTTTTAATATTAAGTAGTTATTTTAAATGTGGTGTAGAAAGATTTTAAATGTTAAAAATTCAATTTAATTACATTATTAGGGATTCTATGATAAATAAATAAAAATGATACTATTATGATAATACTTTCAATTAATAAACATAATACATATGTTTATAAAAAATTTTAATTTTCTTTCTAGTTCCTTTAAAATATAGATTCAATTACATTTATAATATAAATCAATTATTATTGAAACAAATAATAATTTTGATCATGAACCGCCTATTATACTTAAGCCAGTGTTTAAATTAATCAAAATCAATTTCATTAAAATATATATAACTATTTATATCTATACTATAATAACATAATTTTCTTCTGTTCTTTTCCAAAGATATTTTTTACAGTACCTGAGTGATTTTTAAGAAAAACTGTCAACTAGGTGAAATTTCCAATTAATATTAAATATTAATAAATAAGGCTGCAATGTTACTAAATACACTTGTTTTTATCAATATCTAAATAGTATTATTAAATTAGATAGAATAAAAAATATCTGCTTTTATAATTCATTCCATAACGCATTATATGAAACGAACATTAATTGTGTTCTTTTAATTTAATAATTCACTTGAATATAACTTTAATTATGGAAACAATTTAAATAATTTAGGATATAATTTAAGATATCACAATTTATGTTTAAGTCTGGCAAATGTAATAAATTAATCATGGACGTACTGGCTGTTAACTGAAACTGTAATACCGTCAATGATCGTCACTTAAGATAAGCTATTGTAAAACTGACGTTTCTTTAATAGCAAAAATAATATATATTACATATCAAGTGAAAATAAATCTATCTTAATATACACACCTCTTACACGTAATAATTATATAATAAAATCATGCGGAGATATTATACGTCATATCAAATTTCCCATCAATATATTAAATATTTTTCAAACGCTTTATAACGCTATAATGATTTACGAAAACGAAATGTATTTATTACGTACAAATCAAATACAAAAACAAATATAAAAGTTATTGCCTATAAATTATTTAAATTACGAAAAAAAATGGTACTTTATAAATCAAAGGCATATCGAATGATACAGTGGCGTATTGGAGCATATCAAATGACAGGTTTTATTCCAAACAATTTTTCGTTGATTTATATATTGATTAATTTTTTCAAGATCTATTTATATTATAAAAAAATTACCAATCAATATGAATATTTTATAAATTAAAGTTCTATAATATGTGCAACATGGTCACACAACACAATATTTGAAGTTTGTCTTAAAAAATATTTACTGTTGCAATTATTGTTTCGTACAACATTGTTGACCATAACTTGTTATCAATGATTATTATCTTTGTACTCTCAATACTTTGCAATCGTCATTGGCTAAACTATTTTATATTTATAATAATATATTGTAATACTGGAAATCTACTCGTGTTATACGCACTTGACTGATTTCTAACTATATCACCTGCACGCAGCTTACGTGTAAAAACGTGATTAAGTCTGATATGCCTATCATTGTAGGGTCAAAATATTTTTGTTCGAGCTACCTATATATTAAATGTTTCTAGTATGGATCGTTTTCTACAGTTCAAAATACGAACTTACATATTCTGCAAATCAATTTAAATTTACCGTAAAAATGATATAAATGTTTTCGTATTCAGTACGAACCAATTCTACAGTATTTGTTTGTATAAATAACTATTTTTGTGACCCCAATGAATAATTCAATTCGATCAAATTTTATAGTACACACTTTAATTTTTAAAATGTGTCGTCGTACATACGATATTTGGTCTTGCTATGAAGGACAATAATAATGTATGCCATTGTCAATAATCTTATTTCGTTTCACAGCTGGTACAGAGCACGGTGAGCGTAGGCGGCAGTCCCAGTGACATTTGGCCGCTGGAACGACCCGACGGCATGCCAGTGATCCAATCGTTGGAAGTGATGTGCGGCAAAGACCACATGGACGTGCATCTGCAGTTTACGCAACCGTTCGAGGGCATCGTGTCGTCAAAGGGCCAATACGCAGACCCGCGTTGTGTATACGTGCCGCCGTCTACTGGTAAGACATTCTTTACGTTCCGCATAGCGTACGCGCGGTGCGGTACCAAACCCGATCTCAACGGCCAGTTCTACGAGAATACAGTCGTTGTCCAGTACGACAAGGATCTGCTGGAAGTGTGGGACGAGGCCAAGCGGCTGCGGTGTGAGTGGTACAATGACTACGAAAAGACCGCGTCAAAACCACCCATGGTCATCGCCGACCTGGACGTTATACAGTTGGACTTTAGAGGTGAGCCAGCCATATGTATAACACTGTTATTGTTAGTCACGACGACTTGAAAATATTGATTTCAGTTCAACAATCAACCGACCGAGTAAAATAAATAATCTCAAATCTCCTATAATTATACTTTTCTTTATGAGAACACTTTAAATTGAATGTTGGTTTAAAATTGCAAACTCATTTAACATGATATGTTTTTGTTTAAATGCAAATATGATATTTCTGAGTACCGTAAAAATTAAACACATTTTATAATACTCATAACTATGTGCGTTATTTGTATACAACAATATTTCAAGAAAAAAATCATAAACAAAATGTTAGTAATTAAAAAAGAACCGGATCTCGCTCTGCTGTACAGTTGGGGGTGGAGTGCACCTCGTTTATAGGATAGGTCATTATTACAATGGATTTGTTAAATTTGAATGCAATGATAGATATCATTGTATACGAATAACGATTCTGAACGGAGTTAATATGTTTGTCTAGGATATAATACATTGTTATTTATAAATATTGTAAAAAGTATATTTTATTTTGAAACGATAAATATACTTTTCAATTAGGATGGGTTGGCAGTTGCATACAGCGACATAGTTAAATTATTTTAAAAAAAATAAATGTAGTTATTATAATAATACCTTATATTAACAAATAGCATCAATTTTAATATTTATATATGTGATATCGTATAATGTATGTTGGTCATTACACATGTTGACGTCGTTGACGTTGATACTTGATTGCGACTTTTAAAATTAACAATGGATTTATGTAATTGATAAATTAAATAATTTCAACATCTCCAAAATTTTGTAGTTATGATAAGTTTAACTTATCATAAACCTTGTATTAAATTTTCAAGAGTTTTCGGTCTGCCAATTAAATTTGATAGATGTTTAAAAAAAAAAAATCTACAAAAATCGAAAATTTAAATTGTCTATAAATAAGTCAAAATACTTTGAAAACTTAACCATGTATAGAGAACGCCAATATAAAGATTTGGTGAATATTTCAAGTTGTTGCGATTTTTGGTTTTTGAGTTAGAGCATTTAAAAAAAATGTAATTTGTAAAAACGTGATTTTGCGTAAAATTTCCCGTTTTTTCGTAATTTTTTTTATCTTTTTTTCGATTTTTTTAAAAAGTATTGAAAAAGTTGGATTTTTGACTTGCCAAAGTATCATCTACATTCTTTTTCCTTTCGGGAAAGTTGCTATTTAAGCAAATCGAAGCATTTTTACTACCAAAAAAGGTGTCATCAGACACAAAAAAAAATAAAAAATAAAAAATAAAAATAAAAAAATAAAAAATAAAAAAATAAAAATAAAAACACACTTCATTATAAAACCAATAGATTCCATCACTCCGTTCAGAATCTAAAAAAAAAAAAAAACCACAGGTTTTATGACAACATACTTGAATACACACATAAAAAAGGAAAATATTTTTTTTAATAATGAAAAAAAATTTATTTATGATTGTGTACGAATACCTTAACTATAAACATATTTTAAATTGAAAACAAATGAGAACTATACCTTAAATTATTTATATATTAAATAATAGTGCATAATATGTAAAAAACTAAATGTAAATTAATCAAATATTTTTGTATCTAAAAATCTAGGTGACAATGTTGATTGTTGGATGGAAATACAACATGGAAAAGGCCCTTGGGCTCCACCCGTTAGCGGTATAGTTCCTTTGGGATCTACATTAACGTTAGTTGTAGCCATCAATGATTATAGAGGTAATAATATAACATATGCAACAATAAACATTTATAATAGTACTAAAAAATATAAGTACAAATTGTACATAATATGAAGAATAAACCACGTGTTCGAAGGAAATTAAAAATTATTTAACAACCCTTCTTCGCGTAATCATTTACAATGTATAACCATACATTACTATTCAGCGTTCAAAATTACTCTATACTTTTCACATTTTATTTTGTTACATTAATAAATATTTAGAAACAAAAATTTAACTTAAAAAAAAAATAAAACTTTGTTTCAAATACATGACGTTTTACATAACATTTGATAATACCGATTTATAAGAGGCTAAGGACTGAAAAATTACTTGCATAAATAATAAAATATACATCTTGCGTTACTATTTGAGGTTCCAAAATTGAATTTTCTGCTCAACATTTTTGATAGCTCTCGTTCAACATATTATATAAGTACTTAAATCTGAAATAGGACAAGTATTTAATATTTCAAATTATAAAAGTATATAAGTCCGTATGAACTATATGGAAATATAAATATCTCGTTATAACAGTTAAAGTACGCACGATATATATATATATATATATATATATATATATTGATATACATAGAGAGAACATAATTAAAACATCATTACATAATGGTCATTTTACTTGTACAGGTGAATTTGATATGAGAGTAAAATCTTGCGCAGCATCCGACGGCGGTGGTCACGTTATTCAGTTAACTGATGACCAAGGATGCGTGTTGCGGCCGAAGATGATTAGTGGGTTCTTGAAAGCTCGGACTTCAGATGAAAGGGCGTCTGTCATCACGTATGCGTTTTTCCACGCTTTCAAGTTTCCTGACGCACTTAGTGTGCACATCCGGTGCAAAGTGGAAATATGTCGTCACGGGTGTCTAGATCACTGTCAGACAGATGAACGGTCGTCCGCTACTCACTTGCTTCAACAGCAGTCACAACAACTTCATTACGGACCCGTGGATAGGAAGGACCAGCAGAATGAACAATTGGACTATGTGCAGTCCGCGGTTGTCAACACAGATCAACCGAGCGCCCAAGCGCAGAAGGCGTTACATTCTCCGTTTGTAACTGCGAGCCACAGCAAGCCGCAATCCCCTCAAAAGGTAAAATTAACTAACATTTATATTTTCAGCCCATAAGATTCGTATTTATCCCAAATTCTGAATTTAAATCGATTATAGATAAAACGATTTATATAAAATTATTTAAAATTACGAGGTAATGTTTTATGTTCTTATTTTGAATAATTATAACTTAAACTTCTTAAGTAATAATAAAAAAAACGATAGTTGTAAATTAATCATTTATTGAAATTGCAAGACAAATATATTTTTGAAAAACCATAAAAGTATTAAAAATGAATTTTATTTATGATGGTTAAAGTTGTAAGTAGAATTTTTATACCATATGCATTAAACACAAAATTATTAAATATAATAGCTTTTTGACAACAATTAATGTTTCCTAGTTTTTTCTTAATTTTTCTTATGATTTCAAAAAAAACTCAAAACGAAATGGTATAGCGTAGGTGTTTATATTTTGAATCAAATGTATATTATCTGATAAGATGCCACAAAATAAGACATTTGCATTTATGAGCATGTTTAATCTATATTTTTTATGGCATAAAAATGTACGTCATTGTAGTAAACTCAAAACAACACATTTTTAAGTATATAAAAAAAGCCGTTTCAAGAGTATGTATCATAAAAATCCAGTTGATATATGTATGGTTAGGTTATATAAACGTGTTCAAACATTGGTGGCCGAGTGGAAAAATTTTTAAATCATAAGACCCATTTTTTTTAAATATGAAGAAATATTTATTTCTTATATTAAAAAACTCACACTGATGAGAATATTTTTTAATTGAGACCAAAAAGTATAACCATTAGCGTGTCAAAACATTAAAAATACATTTATAAGCAAAATAATATATATATATATATATATATAATACTATTATACAGTACTACGTCGGTACTGAGTAAAGCCAATACGATATTTTTTTATCTCCGAGCATGATTTCATTGGAGGCACAGTCCGTCGGGAAGAAGAGGACAGTGACCGCCCAGTTCCTCCCGTAAACACGCCTATGAATTTAATTAATTTTCTACGTTACAGGAAACACCGTTAAACCGTGATGGTTTTCCACATGGACCACGTAACCTGGACGAACCCGCGCAGGCGACCGAAACTGCGACGACTGGTGTAGACGATGACAGTGACGACGAAAGGCCAAAAGCGTCGATCGCACAACTCAACGGCACCGCGGGTGAGACAACTGGTTTCTCTCAGAGACGCCGACGCCGACGTTCCGTGAACGTATCAGACGCTGGCAACGCTGATGTGGGGGTGAGTGGTCTGTATGACGTCATCTCACAGTCGGATTTGGCATTTACTCCGGACACCAAGACGGACGGCGACGCGGTGACCATATTCCAGGGAAGGATTCGCGAAGACGTAGTTTACGGCATATGCATGCCTGTCCACGGGTTCGGCGCGCTGTTCGTCATGTTCGCCGGCTCGGCGATTGTGTCCGTCATCGTGGCCGGGTTCCAGTTGCACAAGTACCAGGTAAGACGGGAGACACAGAAGATCATGGCCGTCCAGGCGCATCAGCACATGCAACAGCACAGAGCGGCCGCCACCGGTTATATTCACAATTCGCTGGCCGGCATCATGGCACTGAATAAACTGCTTGCGTCCAAAACAACCGCTCCTCAGGCCAGACGAAATAGCTAATCGACGAGACGCTGATTTCGCATGTATATATATAATAATAATATATACTACATACCTACTTACGTGATTAATACAGATTTGTTACGATTATTACTATTACTACTCTCGTTGATGCACACAAAACGTTATTATTATAATATATTATTACTATCATCATCATCGCGGTTTAAGATTTCTTTAACGCTAAATTCTTCATAGGTACACGAAATATACTTCTACAACTAACCTCTTGTAGTTGACAACTTATTGAAAAAAAATACAATAACACTTATGATTAACCGGGAGATTCGGAGTAGATTCTTTTTAGATTAAAATCATGCATATTATCATCGTATTTTAAGTTTGATCGTTACAAATAGGATTAATATTAAGTTCGAATTAAATAAACAATAATTTTATTGGTGCTCAATAATTAACAGGGTACTTTTATATTAGTCGTCTATGGTTTAGTTGAAAATATTATTCCACTTCATAGATGTATTCATATCTGTTATATGTTATTTATATATTTATAGGTGATTTATACAAGTTAATATATTTAGATTACCTTTATTTATAATTTTGTAAAAAAAATAATTAGACAATTTATTATTTTAATTTATTTTTATTCGTGTACATATTGAATGATAACAATCAAAACTAGATAATTTTGTTATTATTTAATTTTTATCATAATTATCACTATTATGTAGTCATGAAATAGGCCAGTTTTTCATTATAATGGTTGAAGTTTAATTTTTTTTAGAAATGTAGCAAATTTTATTATTTAGTAAAACCGAAATTGTTTGCGATGTAAAACTGAAATTCTATTGGTTCAAATTATATTCTATCACGCGGCGTTTTGTACAGGCAAAATATGTACATTCATGTAACGGAATAACTAATTTTATGAGAATATAAACTGTTATTATTAAATTTATAACATCCGTTGGCATTTTTACTTAGTAGTTAAATTCTTGTAAATATTTTATTATTATGTTTATTTTGTGTAACACAAAAATATTTTGCTCAGCAATTTGAGGGGTGAACAGAATAAAAATGGAATATTTTATTTACTTTTTAAACTTGTACTTATAATAACTGAAATGTTATTCATTTCTATAACAATTACATTCAAAATAAATTAAATCACATAATTTATTAATAACAGTGATTGAATACTTAAAAACTTTAAATAAATAATTTTTAAAAAATTAATTAATAAGTATATTGAGAAACTGACTTTTTTTTCGTGTTTGAACCGAAAGCCAAGCAATATTTGTTTATCACATTGTAAAAAATAGAGATATTAACATATAATAAATATAAAAAATACAAAAATTTTGTATACTTCTTAACTAAAAATACATTTTTAAATATACATGACTTGTAAGCTATTATATTCCATAAAATATATCTATTTATACCACAAAATAAATGAAATCTATTCTGTATTATTATGACATAACTAATCCATTTTTACTCTGAGCCTCACATTTTGTAATCTAATATTAATAGTATAGTTTTTACTGAGTTAATTTATATACATATCTATATATTAAAGTTTTTTGATATATAAATATCTTGTTATAAAAATAAAACTGTTTGTATTTTGTAAATAAATTTTAAACAGTGCTATGATTTAATTTTACTTTACTCTACCCTTATTCCAAAAAAATGTATAGTCCAAAATATGTATACTAACATTTTTTAAAATGATTATATGTATGCAATTCAATTATATAGCCTTAAATTTAGACTATAAAATCAAAAATGTTTCTATCTTAGATTTTAAAATTATTATTTAATACATTAAATTTGTTTATAATTGATTTTTAAACAAAAAAGACAGTTAATAATAGATTAATAAAATACTATTCTGTTATAAAATATTGAACACTCCCAAATTTATAGCAGTTTTTAATTATTTAGAAAATCAGCGAGAATAATTTTTTTATTAAATACCTAAAATATACATACATAACTGTAACTTCCATAATTTATTTGTTTCTTTATTTATAATTCAATATAAAATAGAATATCTATTATTTAAAAAACTTAACAAAATTACTATAACTTCAAACATAATAATAAATAAATCCACTGGTAAAAATATAAGTATTCATATCTATATTTAATTATTATTTTACTAATATAAAACAAAGTAATGTACATAGTTATTGAAAAAATATTTAATGAAAAATATTCACAAATTCATGATTTATAAATATAAATTAATTAAATTAAATTATAAATAATAGCCTATTATTAAAAACACCAGAATGCTAAGTTCATCATTCTTAAGACTTTGAAAGTGAAATAAAAGTAAAACTACTAAAGATCAAATGGCAAATGCAAATATTTAATTAAGTATATATATATATGCAGTGTCATAGCAATTATGTATTTAAAATTTAAAAATATTATTATTATTAGATAATAATTATTATTTTCAACAATTGCTTCAATTAATAAAAAGGAATTTAATGATTTTATAAATAAAATACACAACATTGACTGAAGACATTTTTAATATAAAATGTTTTCATTTTTACGCCCTGGAATTGAACCTAGGATGAAGGCATCTCGCCTTCCTTGTTACAACACTGTATATATGGTAAACTACTGAACAATGTAATCATAACTCATCAAGGCATTAATATAATTATATTTTATAACAATATTTACTTCTTAAAATTGTCTAATATTAAAGTATACGTTTAATCCACCACTATTTTTCAAATCAGTCAATATGTTCTAAAAACTTAGATTTTAAAATTAAATTTATTTCTAAGCTAATACGACAAATAACAACATTTTTTTTTCAAAAGAGATAAGTGATAACAATGAACAAATAATTCTGTACACTTTGTGCAGTCATTTTGTACTTAAATTTAAATTTAAATATTATAACTATGATAATGAATATATATAATGAAAATAAATTACTATTTATCAAAATGTTTTTCATCATTAATGAGTCTACATATAAATAGACCATTGGGAATATTAAAAAAAATATATACCAACCAACTTTCTAAATTATTTTACATCATTTATAAAATGTAACAGATTTTCATGAAAACCTACTACTCTAAAAATTAAAATAATGATTTAATAATATAAATAAATTAAAATTTTTTAAAAAGTGATATAAAATTTAATCAATAGTTAATCTACATTTTATTGGGTGGACTCCTTTATATAAATTCATCATCATAAAATTATAATATTAAACTGTTATCATAATTGATAATCTAATTGATAGGAAATAGACCACTGAGATCTCATCTAAAATAGATGGGCAATGAAATCTAAAATACAGTAGAAAGAAATAGACGATAGAAAATATGAATGGAAGATCAGTCTAAAACAGTGACAAACTACTGAAAAATTATTTTTAAAATTCAACTCTTGAAAGTTAATATTTAAATTAATTATAATACAATGATAAAATTATATGCAGAATGACATTTAAGAGATAAATTAATACTATAGCAACAAATTTGTATTAAGAATGTATAAGTAGGTAAACACTATATAATATACATAGAACATTTTTTCTGTATTATTTACAACTAAAAAATTTACAAAATACCTAAATAATCTACTGTGACAAAAAAAAATAAAAAAAAATAATAATATTAAAATCAAAATTAGCAAAAATCTTGACAATGATGAAATTTAAAACATTTTATCAAAAATTTTTTTATACAACATTACAGTTTTTCTACAATTTATAACCAAGAATTAATACAATAATAAAATTTTCAATTAAAAGCAAATATTTGTTTTAGTATTTTGTTAATGATATTAAAATATAAATTAATAATTGGGAACATAGAATTATATGTATATAAATGTCTATAAATTAAATCTACAATAAAGATTCTTTAAATATTTTGACTAATATATATTTATTTTTTTTTTTAATCAAAATCCAGTTCATTTTAATTTAGATGAGAATTTATGATATTAAAATAAACAAAAAGTTCAAAAATTGTTTTTAAAAAAAATTAATAATTTTTCAGTTATTTTTCAATTCTATTTTCACATGAGCTAAATAATTCAGAAAATAAAATGAAGTATTTACATTAAAACAATCTATACTACTAATATGAATTTTCCCTAAAAAATTTGATTTGGCTAAGGTAGATAATAAAAAATATTACGAAGATGAAAATTATAGTAAACGGACTTTAAATTATATTAAAAATAATACAACCTAAAAGAAATTGTATAAGTATAAGAGTTAAACAATTACATTTGGAATTGGTACCTAAATTCCAAAAACTTAACCAAAAATTTTTTTTAAATAAGTATAATATAATAAAAAAAAACATACTTAACATCTCATATAATATTGATCTACATTGAATAATCAATATTTTTTGTTACTTTTTTGCCAACGAATACTAAAATACATATGTTCAGGTAAAAGTACATTTGATTGTTGATACTTCTTATGGTAATCATATGTACTGTGAATACTAAATTGAATAAAAATTAATTAAAGAAACAGTTCAATTTCATAAGAATTTAAAACTATTACCAAAATAGAACTTGAATATAAACCCCATACCCTGCAAATATATGCCACCAACCATGCATTTGAGTAAATGGTTGAAAGAATACTGGGATCTGTTCCCTCAAGATCCTATAATAAAATAAAAATTAAAAGGTAGATATATATATTCAAACAATAGGATGTCCTACTATGTTTTTGTAAAACATCGAGTCATCCTAAATATATTATAATTTAAAAGATACTCACGTAAGGTTCTTGCAAAATAGATTATCTATATTCCACAAAAAAAACCCAAATAGATATAATCCTAATGCAACAATAAACATGTGTTTACAAACACCACATTTGAATTCTAATATTAATTTTATTTCCTGTGCTAAAGATATAGCCACTAGTATACCATAGCAAAAATGTTGCAATAACGGTTGAGGCCAAGTAAGATAAACAATTGCAAAACCAATACTTATTATTATTAATGCTAATAATAATAACTTATTTGGAATAGTCTTTGATTTCATATCATGTTTTACTATTGATCTAAAAATATATAAATATGTATTTATAAAATCATAAATTTTAAATTAAAAATATATTTAAATTAACTTACAAGCAGTAAATACAATAACATGTTCCCCAAACCATTGGTAATTCATCAAATAACTGCATTTCATACAAAAGTGTCATGTGAAATGCCCAACTGCCAAAACCAACCACTACACAATATAAATAATTAATGGTAAATATAATTTTTAGATGTTATTTTTATTTGAACTAAATTCATAATTACTTTAATCATAAACATACCTGTAATGAACAAGTAACATAAAAAAAATCTCTGAGCAAATTTTTGTTTTTTCATATCCCAAATACCCCACAATGGAAGTAATATCATCATTAAATTACTAAGAGTATTCCCTATTAAAAATTATAAACAATTTTAAAAAAGTGATCACCAATTTAATTTATCTTACTTACACATTTCAGCAACATAATAGTTCACTTCATAATTTTTTTCACACCAATCAATGGTAGCAGTAGTTTTACCCCAATAGCCTGTATAATTTGATTCTTGAAAAGCCATTGATATCTATTTTAATAGATTTAAAAGAAAGATTAATCTTAATAAACAGTTTAAAATTAACTAAAACAAAACTATAATAAAATGCAAATAATATAAAAGTTTTTATTTAAAAGGTATAACAGATATAATATATGGCTAACTTTGTTCCCTCCAAAACAAATATTCAAATACCCAAGGAATTATAAAATTCACAACACTTTAAAAATGTATTTTCTCTTATCTGAATTGAATTATAGGTTTAAATTTGCAATTCTTTAAAGTAACACCTAAGCAAGATGTATAGATATTAAGACCTTAATAAATTTCAACATCAAGCAAGTGCCGGATTGATGGTAATAAATTGTAATTGCTGATTACATGATTAATATTGTACGCTCTGATATCTATTTAAAAATATTGATGTTTGTTAAAAACTATAAAATTGGATTATTTAATAGATAAAACAAGTTCAAGGAAGCGACTTACTTAAGTGTTTATGTTATTTAATATTTAATCATAAAAATAGCTAAAAGTTATACAACATAATTTACATATACATATAAATAAATAAATATTTCTGTGTATATATAAATATTATTAAAAAATTATGTATTAATTTTAAAAATTATTCTGAAGTTTTTATCATATAAATTACCCCCAATTATTCTTATTTAAACTAAAATATATTAAGGCTCATAGAGCAAATATGGCTTTAGCTATGTTAATTTAAGTAATATATGTTTATCTTTTTAAACTAAGAATCAATTCACTAAAATTAATAAATAATATTAGTTTATTTGTTGCCTAAATTTTAAAATATTTTATAATTATTTAATAAAATAATAATAATTAAAAATTAGTAAATGGTTAATACTTGTAAATTATTATATAAATATAAAAACGGTTTAAACAAAAAAAAAATAATTAAATAAACACATATATAAATAAATTCTTAGGCTGAAAGCCTGAAATATTATTATGTATATAAAGTATGACTAGTTTTGAATTAAAAATTCACAGTCAGGTAAATACGAAGTCAATAAAATAGCAACTCACTCATTTATTACACAATTTTTATTGTTAAAATAAATGAAATGAAATAATATTATATAATAATAAATTGTCCCTAAAACATATCTATATTTTGAATTAATATGATAGAAATATTATTTGCATATAAATTTTTAGGAGAAATTAAACTTATAAGCAAACAATTTAAAGTTAAAAATTATTACAATAAAAAATAAAAATTTGTACACAAAATATAATTTAATAATAATTTTTAATTATTTAATTAACGACATGAAATAAATATTTATTTACACTTAACACAATAAACGATAACTTATAATTTAATTAATAATAAAGTTAACACAATTTTTTAAAATTAAAAAATATAGAAATATTATATATTATAACAGTATAACAAAAACTAATTTGAAAACTTTTTGATTGTTTTTAATGGCTATAAGAAATTACATTGACATACATAACTTTATGATATTACCCAATATTCATACAGTAGTATTCACTAATCACTCCTTAAGTTCCTTACAAATAATTATTATTTTAAAAGTAGACATAAATGATAAATATTTGAAAATGATAATTAAGATTAGAATTAGATTAGATTAGATAAGATTTTGAAATATGAATAGTTAGTTTTTAACTTTTATAAAATAAGTTTTAAAAATTTTCTTTTTTTTAAATAAAAAAAAATATATGATTAAGTTTTCTTCATCCGTGGCTTTAATTCAAATATTTCATTAAGAATCTAGAAAGTTAAATATGTCTATAAAAATTTCCAAGAATTCGTTTAATCTAATTCTATTAGATGTCCATTGTGATAAAATTTACTTTATGAAACAATAATCCTAATATTTAACATATGGTAAAAAAAAACATAAAATAAAAGTTTATATTAGTTTAAATAATTAATACGTTAAAAAGTTAAAATTATTTACACATTATTGAACTCAATTATTATGGTAAATTTAAAAATGAACACGTAGCTACTATAATATTGTTATTCTATAAATAACCAAGTTCTATAGTTAAAATGAAACAATGTCATTAACTAACACGCTAAAGCACTTTCAAACTAATAGAATGAAAAGGAAGAATTGTTACGTACTTGGTTTATTAAATAGTTACGAAGATATAATAAATTACCATAAAATTATTACCTAGGTATGTGGCTACTGGCCAGGTATAAAAGTGTGAAATAAATGTTAATTTCAATCCCAAAACGCACCTCTACTCTCTACAACATTGAATAACATAAATAGGAAATAACTGCAGTTGGGTTGCAGTGCGAGTAAACGATATGGACGAAGTCATCAGAAAAATTAATTGGAATTAGTACAATTTGAAATCTTAGGGGAAATGAAATGAAAAAAAAAAGTTAAGGCACAGTGGATACCGGCCAGAGCGAAATAATCAAGAAGAGCCGGGGACAAGTAGTCAGCACCACTAACCGACGCCGACTGGCCGCAACGCACGACCGCGGTCTGCGTATTGGCAACTTTGCTGAATTACTACCCAACACACCGACACACATACCGCAACACGATCAGCCGCAACCGCTGTTCGTAATCGCAACGCCTCCACCTCACGACGTCGACAGTTTGACACCGCCGTTCACCACACACGGCTTAATATTTTTTGTTTTTTTTTTCAATTTAAAGAATCTCGATTATGTCATTGACTTGTACAGTGCCGGCAACCTAATACTGATGTCGATTCGTAAGATCGAACGCGCGCGAAATATCGTAATGAAAGGAGAGCGAAACGCGGGATATTGCGAATTTCTTAACGACCGTGTTATGATTTGATGTCCTCTTTGAACGCTAAAACAAATTGCGTACCTATACGAATTATAGAATTACTTATCTCAAAATTATTGAACCCAAGAACATCGCTGTTGTTCAAAAGTAGTCGTCAATTTTATCCGGGGCGACGGATTTGTTGGTTAATCGAAAGTGGTGGAGGAACGGGTTATGCAGCGCACTCTCGCGGAGTTAACGTGCGTTCCGACGAGCTCATTTCCGAAAACCACATAATGGTAAAAGTTGGCTGGTGTACGTCAATTTACTTGCACTCTTCTACTGTTTACATTACTTAGTCACGAATCCCTCAGACGACCGTCGAAAAATGGCCGTCACCTTCCACGTATGAGCATCAGCTTGTGGGACGTTTTTACATGTTGGTCGCATTGCAGTTAACATTAACGATAGTGCACATTGCAACGAAAGATCCATCTTATCCTCGTGCACCACATTTCAAATGCTCGTTGTACTGATATAGCACGATAACATTTTTCGAACATTTGTAAGGCATGACTATCATAGTATTTCTTATTGATACTTCGGCGTCCATGTGCCAACGGACTTACATGGGAGGAAGACCGACACTTTTGGACATTGCTAAAGGGGCTGTTGAGTCTTTCGTCAAGGTTTGCTGTTGCTCTCCGCCTATTTTTATTATTTCACTTAATTTTGTATTTTCCCAATAGGTAAGACAGCGGTCTTCAGAAAGCCGGGGCGATAGATATATGCTGTTGACCTTTGAAGAGCCACCAGCCAATATTAAGGTAGATATTTAATTAATGTTGGTTTTTTATGGAACTAAATTATTTTGGGTTTTTTTTTTTATTAAAAAGCGTATTGGATGAAGTATATTTGTTATAAAACTATGTTATGAATAATAAAATATTAAATATCCATTTTTCACATTGTTGTTGTACTATTTTTAACATATTATGGTTATATAAATAGTTTAATTATTTTAAACATTTAAATTTTATACTTCAGTTGTATTTTGTTAAAATTAATAATAATTATTATTTAAGTGATTTTTAAATATTAAATAATGTATCATTTATTAACTTTTTAGGCTGGTTGGAAAGAAAATATTGGTGCATTTATGAATCAACTAAAAAATTTACGCTGTGCTGAAATGACTACCTTGGGATTAGCACTAAAAAATGTATTTGATATACTTAATATAAATCGTATGCAAAGTGGTATAGACACTTATGGCCAGGGTCGTTCTCCATTTTTTTTGGAACCGTGTATCATAGTAGTAATAACAGATGGAGGACGGTTATCAAATTCATCCACAGTAGTTGATGAATTTAATCTCCCCATGACAAATCCTATACCTGGATGGGAGATGACAAGAGAACCATTTCGTTGGGACCAAAGGTTGTTTTCCCTAGTGTTACGTATGTCTGGCACACCAACTGTAGACCGTGATACTGGACTAGTTGCCAATGATACATCACCTATTGATGCTATGTGTGAAGTTACTGGAGGTACCAATTGATTTTTCAATTTTTAAATTAAATGTATTGTCCAATAACTAACATGTTAATGTAATGATATTTTTATATTTTCTTTAACAATTTAACAAATACAATTTGTTATTAGTTCTTATAATCCTTAATTCACAGTATATAAATAAAATTCAACTTCTGACCATAATTAAATTAACAATTTTGTTCTACAAATATTTATAAAATATAGTTGAATCATGTATATATAATGTTTAATTGTATTTTTGTATTAGGTAGATCATATTGTATAACTTCACAAAGAGTGTTAATGCAATGCATTGATAGTTTAGTGCAAAAAATTCAAAGTGGTGTAGTAATAAACTTTGAAAAGATTGGTCCAGAACCTTTACCAATTACAGACAAAGAAAATAGTATGGATATTGATATAGGTTATGAAGAATTTGGAAAAATTGGTTTTGGTGGTACAGATAATTTAAATCATCAAAATGGAGTAAGATTCAATACATTATTATTTAAAATGTGTTGTTAACCTAATATAATTTTTAGAATAAAATAAATGGTGTTCCAAATATTGTTCAACCACTTTCTAATGCTTGGCATAATTGTCGAAAACTTATTCATGTTCCGAAATCTGCTCAAAAAGGATTTCCTATGGGTTTTTGGCCTATACCTGAATCATACTGGCCTGAAAATACAATGAATTCTTTGGTATTAATTAAAAAAAAACAATTTTTATTTTTTATTAATTTTATTTTTATGGAATAGCCACCAAGATGTGCTCACCCAACAGTTAAATTTTCTTGTGTTAACCAAGAACCTATGGTAATTGAAAGTTTACCTTTTGATAAATATGAATTGGAACCATGTCCACTTACACAATTTATACTATCAAGAAAACAGCCAACTCTTTGTTGGCAGGTAATCAATATTTATTTAATATATAATTATTGTAAATTCATTAATTATTATTTTTATACTTCAGGTTTTTGTTGCTAACAGTTTTAAAACTCCTGAAGTGATGCATCCATTTGGTTACTTAAAAGCTAGTACAACATTATCCTGTGTTAATCTATTTGTATTGCCCTATAATTACCCATTACTTTTACCTATTCTCGATGAATTGATTAAAGTACATAGATTAAAACAAACTCCTGAATGGCGAGCTCAATTTCAAGCTTACTTACGAAGCACACCAGGATATTATAATGCTGTAAACATTTATTTTACATTTTTTTGTTGTTATAATATTTACGTTAAATTCAATTTTTAGCCTTTAAGGAGAGCCTTAACAAGAATGGGTGTGCCCAGTACTGTAGTGACTTCTTTGGTGCCTGATACTGCAGACAATGCTTCTTTAAGCTACTCTGTACTAAGTTATTTAAAACGTCTTAAAGCGCAAGCAAAAACTGAATATGATAGGTATTTGAATAATTAATAAATAAATTTGACTTCTTGTGTTATAAAATAAAATATTATTTTAGGTTATGCACTGAAGTGACTAACAAACAAACGGCCAAAACAAATTTAAATTTAGCTGATTATATTCGTATGAATCATATATCATCCCTCAAAAAAGATATGTCCACTAATCCTCAGCTGCAAAGTAATAACATTTATTTCTGTTTTATTTAGAAATACTTATTATTTGTTTATTTATATTTATATGTATTTATTTCAGATAAATTTATTAATTTACGAGAACAATTAAATGATTTCAATAACTTTGTAGTAGGTACTGCTAAAAGAAAAAATGTTGAATGTAATAGAACTGGTGGCTCTGGTTTTCATAATCCTTTTGATATATCACGTAGTAAACTTTTAGAAGTAGTTAAAAACATGCAAACTAGTTTTTCTCAACTTACTCCTACCAGATACTTTGAAGATGGTAAGACTATGTAAAATTAACATAATTTATTTTAATATTAATTTAATTATTAGATTTAGTGCATTGTATGCCCGTAAGTCAAATGGGTAATTATCAAGAATATTTAAAACGTATGACATCACCACTTCGAGAAGTAGAATCAATGCCCGTAAGACAACACATGTTTGGGAATCCTTTCAAAATTGATAAAGTTAGTGATTCAGATTATTTTATTTTCATATTATTTAATGTATTGCCTTTATTTATACTTAATATAGAGAATGATGGTAGATGAAGCTGATGTTGACTTGGTTGGAGCTGGAAGTGGATCTTCTAGTCCTAGAGCTGGATCGAAAAGAGCTTTAGACAGTGGTCCTACAAGAAGAAAACCTGGACCTTTACCACGACATGTGTGTGCATCTCCTCGACCTAGATCACCATCACCTGCACCAATCACTCCTATTAATTCTTTAGTAGAAACTCCGCCTATACTTTTACCTAATGGAGGGGAAACAGGTTTGACTCAAATATTAGTGACTATTATTATTCCAGAATTGAGATAACTAACTTTTATCTCATGTAAGAAATGTACTTGGTAAAAATGTCCATCATTATTTCATCCTCTTAATGTGGTGGTGCACAAACTCTCCTTTATATATTGATAATTCTACTACTGTTGTAGTAATTATTACGTGTTATAATGAAAAATGCTTTCTTTCATGAGATAATATAGAACAAAATATTATTGTTAAAATTTTTTATGTATAATCTTATTATTAACAGATGAAGAAACTCCACTTCCAGTAAATGGAGATTGTTACCCTAGGGCTATGTGCCCATCACCTCCTCCTCCAGTTCTAGAACCATATGAAAACCATTTTAATGATGAAACTGATGAAGATGAAATTGTGCCAAATGATATATGTAACCATACTCCAGTGATTCAAGAAGGTAATGCTGTTCATCAACACATTTTAACAATTACTACTAATGTGGATCAAGACATGGATGAACTGTCAAAACAAGAATTGTTGGATATTAAACAACACAATGCAAAAGTTAGGAAACTTTTATTCATTGAAGTTAAACGTCCTGGCCAAAGTAAGTATACTTCATATTTTATCGTGGCGTCATTCGCCTTCTGAAAAATTGTGAGTAACATAAAATATATAAATATACGATGTGGTATATAATTGTTTACTAATAAAACAATGTTTTTTGCTTTTTTTTTAAATATTTTTTTCAGATTATACAGCACTATTTCATTGTTTGGGCACATTAAAAGGTCCAGCATCTATCCAATTGACTTATGTTAATGACATTATTGCTGAAGCGCTTAGGTTTAAAAGAAAAAGATTAGTAAACAAATTGGAGGAGTTTAGAAAATCATATATGCGAATTCCAGCTGCGGCCAGATGATAAAAAAAAAGAAAATTATATCAAAAATGATTGGCCTTATTCTTTTTAATTATTTTTCCAAATATTTAATGTTTTTTATGAAATTATAGAACCTCAGCATGCGAAAAAAAAAAAAAAAAATATCGTACAAATAAATTTTTGTATTGAAGAAAATCTTTAGGTGTGTTTATGTGATGGAATAAAATATAAATTATTCAGTTCCTATTCAAAATTCTTCAAAAATCTTTGTCTTTTACTATTCCATGATGCAGTTATTATTTTGTAAAATGATAAATACAATTTGAGAATAATTTTCCCATATCTATTATTGAATTTTTTTTTTTTAATTTATTCATTAATAATATAATTATAGATTTTTTATGCTATTTATAAAATATTATTATAATTAGATATTTGGTTTCCCATAAAATGTATTCATTTTATTTCTTTAATTCAAATATTTGAATGTTTACAAAAATAAGTATAATCAAATATTTTTTTATAAAAGAATGCTAAAATTATAGGAACTAAGTGATATTCGTAAAAAATATTTATTAAATTACTTTAGTATAACATTTTTTTTTTATCAACAATGTAGGTTTGTTAAATATATAAATTTAATTAGAGCATGATTATTGAGAGGTCATCTGTGTATTTATCTTCGTTTTATAAACGGAGCAAATTTGCATTCATTGGAAGACATTTTTTATTAGCTTTAAAATTAAAGTAAATTGATCTATAATCCAACTTAAGAAGAAAAATATTATCTTCTACTGTCATAAGTTTTTACAATATTTTTAGTTATAAAGCAAGTTTTGAGTATGTAAAATATATCAATTTTAAATTCATAACTTATAACTCATAACTTAAAAAAAAATATATCTGAAAAAAGAAACTATCATTATATAGACAATGTTCATCTATCAGTTATATAAGTTATTATACTTTAATATGAAACCTAATAACACAAAATTAGTGCCACTGAATGTAGATTTGCTGTGTTGTATGTTTGTCAGGAGAAAAAAAAATGAGGGTTTGACTTAAATTATTACAAAATAATATAATTTATATTAAATATCTTAAAACAAGTGCATTTTAATATATCTTATTCATCTAAAGCTATCCTTACCCATATATTTTGAATATTGGTATTGCTTACATAAGATAAATTATTTATAATCTTAAAAATGAATATATGAATTATATATGTAAGCAATATATGTATTTTAAGAATTAATTTTGTCCTTAAAATATTAATTGCTGGATTAGTTGTTCGAAAATAGCTTTAATAATATAAAACATTGTCTTATTTAATTTATTTAGATAATATTAATTATTGATAAAATATTTTTTTTCATTAAAGGATAAATAGCATGGTCCTTTAGAGTGAAAAGTTTTAAAAATAATTTTATAACATATTTATTTATATATACAATACATATTTATAGGTACCTATGTATTAATTAACAATAGATTCTCAAAAAAGTTCTTAAAATACCTATTAAAATTTATTTCAATAAACACAGTATTCCAACCTGGGTCTATTTTTAAATTTTATAGATAAGGTTAAAGAAAATTATTAATTATTTGAGGATATAAAATTAAAACATAGCCTGATTTTATAATTAGTTTAATGGATGAATATGAAAACCTCTCCTTTAATATTAACTTAATTAAACAATGAATAAGTTACTGATTTTTTTACCAAACTTGTTTAGGGATATATTTACAAAGGAAAGCAAATATTTCTGTTTAACCTAATAGTCTAAAGGAGTTAATATTTTACATTTGTAATTAATAATATTTAATAAACATTAACAATATACTATTAATAGCTGATACAAATTTTTGCCATCTTCAAATAACATTTATTAATTTTTAAAGATTGGTCGTTAATCATAATTATAATTTTTTTTTCTTAATTAAAATAAATTAAATTACTAAAAGGAATTGTTTTCAAACTAAGAAAAATTTAGTTTAAGGAACCCTTTTTTCTTAATTAATTAATTTTTTCTGTATACTAAATCAAAATCTCGTTGATTATGACAGCAGTTGGAAAAAAAGCAAGCGAATTTAATAGCTCAATGTAATCGGACTAGTCGCTACACGCTCACATGCGCGCAACACGTTGAGTGCCGCAGCCGATTTCTAAATTAGGGTCTATTTATAGTTATTTACTAAACATAGTTAGGTATACCGACTTTATGTGAGTCGGTCATATCCAAAATGATAATTAAAAATTAGGAAAATTTGAAAAAACGAAAATCGAGGAAAATGATCCCAAAACTGTCTCCATAACGAGCATATACCTACGAGTTCATTACATTTCTGTAGTAAATAATATTACTAGTAGCAGCAGAATCCTATATCTACCTAGAAAATTATGAAAGACAGATAACTTCTTTCGTCGCGGGACGATATTAATGAATTTTTCATGCCTTATCACGTTTGAATAATTCTTTACTTACTTATATGATTTACTATACCAGAGATACAAACTAGTTAAAATTGGGGAGGGGGCAAAACAAAAGTATTCAACACCCACCAATGAAAAAATAAATGGTCACTGCGCTCACTCAGGACCGTCCCTAATCCAGAGCGAGCAGAGCCATTACCTCGGCCCCCGCAATTAGCTCTGAATTAAAAGGCCCCAGATTTTCATGAATAATTTTCAATTGATAAATTATTCCGATTAACAAAATTAATATGCAAAAGTGTTAAATTGTTAAGAGAAAGAAAGTTATTATTATGAAAGTTTTAATAAATATTTTAATTTTAAAAATTAGAATTTTTTTCGATTCAAAGAATGTTTTTAAAATACCTAGAAAAAAATATTTGCTCTAGACCCCACAGAATGTAGGGACGGCCCTGCATTCACATAATATATAATTACGTATTATAAATGTATTGATATATGCTTGTTGTGTCTAAAAATTGACACAAATATTGATCAATTACTCAACTACATACCAAATAAAGGGGACAACTGTCCTCCCCTGCTTCTCTAATTTTATGCCTCTGCCAACAATATTTACTTGTGTTGCAATTGATATTAGTATTATATATATTATAATTAAATGATTTCGATAATAGAAATATTAGTAATCGAGAGATGTTTCAAAATAATCGCTAGAACTAATCATTAGAAATATTCAATTGAAATATTGATAATCGAGATACAGTCATAATCGCAAGGTAACTCGATCAAAATGATGGAAATTTCTTGGACGAAATATTGAATAATATCTAGTGATGGTAATCATCGAATAAGTAAAATTAATTATCAAAAAATTGCTCGAAACCAAATTTTTAATTAAAGTTTATAGTGCTCTTCATTTGGTGAAGAAATACAGATTACCTACTTATTAGTTCTTAGTTGTTACTACTTTACTACAGTAAATTGTTAGTTATTACTTATTATGATCACCTACTAAATATTATTAACTTTCGATTCGTTATAAACTTTTTAAAATATATTTTAATTTTTAATCAAATACTTTTACATGTTTTATAAGTAGTTAAATTAATTAATAAATTAACGACTGTGTAACATTAGCAACTTAGTAACAAACTGTTTACACAATATACACAAAAAATATAGATTATTGACGTATGGACTACCACTAATGATTCATCGTAATTTTCAAATCGAAATCAAAGACATAAAAGATGGATAGTAACCTAGTATTCGATGGTTACATAAATAATATTATATTACCCACGTTAGTATAATATTATTTATACACATTATGAGCAATTTTTGTTGTTTTGTGGTTGATTTATTATAGAATCATAGGCATAAATAGATATATTTACGTTAAAATTTAGAACATTAAATAACTAAGAACTACCGTATATCCGTGTATCATATCATCGTATATTAATATTAGTCTAACGAACAGTCTCACGAATTACATGAGTCGAAAATACAAAGGCTCTAAGTCAACAACTATTATTTACTAATTCGATTACGAAAATGAAAATTAGTATTCCTCCCTTTGTCCATCGATCCATGAAAATCAATCGTATTCTTTCATTCCATATACATTTCGAGATGAATCAAGAACTGATTGTTTTCAAAATAAACGAAATATCACTTGAAATAATCACTGTTATATAATCCAGTAATTATTATGTTAATCGAAATATCTTGATTACGTCCATCACTAGTAGATATGATTGAAGAAATCAATGCATTTTATCAAAAATGTTCACTGGGCGACAAAAAATGTATTTCTCAAAATAATCATTGTATAATACCATAGTACGATTATAGTTTTACACGTTCGTTTCGCATTATTTCGCCTAATCTTTCAAAATATTGTTGACAGAGTATAATCACTGGGCGACATTTGTGTCGCCTAGTTATCTAGTTAAAAAATGCACTGGAATAAGTACAATTTAAATTATAACATTAAAATGTTTTATATTATACAATTTCATTGAATGCAGACAAATGATGAAGTATTTATTGATAATATATACATTAAAAATAATGAAAATTTAAAGAACTACGACACAATTGGATTTCTATTTTATGAGTACCTCAAATAATTTCAATTTTAACTTATCGTTAAATTTTTTTTATCATACATTTTTCCAATCCTTAGATTGGTTCATTAATGAAATGTTCATTCACTCTTCTATGTCCATAGCAATTTCCTCAAGTTCTTTGTAAGATCCCACTGAGATAGATAACTACTGAAGCGCGGACTCGCTCTGTTCATATTGTAATAGAAAACGAACCTTGTCAAGTACTTTTACCCCCAACGAATTGCAACTTATTTAAAAGTGCAGTACTACTATTGGATTTTAGTAAACTTTAGTTTAACGCTTCACAGAAATAAATTATGGTAACTGATCGAGTTTGGTACCAAATTTTTTTAGATTCTGAACGGAGTGTAGGATCTATTGGTTTTACAATGATGTGTGTTTTTTTTTTTTTTTATTTTTTTTTTTATTTCCTTTTTTTCTTTTTTGGCAGTAAAAATGCTTCGATTTGCTTATGTAGCAACTTTTCTGAGAGAAAAGTGAATCTAGTTGGTACTTTGGGGAGTCAAAAGTAAAAAAATTTTCAATATTTTTTAAATGCGACGGGAAAAACCCTAAAAAAATAAGGGAAAAACGGGAGTTTTTACGCAAAACCAGTTTTCGACAAAATCAAATTTTTTATTTTGCTATAACTCAAAAACTAATCGATGTAATTTGAAATTTTCACCAAATGTTTAGATTAGCGTTCTCTATACACCGTTAAATTTTCAAAATATTTTGACTTTTATTAAGCTATTTATAGACAATTGAAATTTTCAATTTTTTTAATTTTTTTTTTTTTTAAAACATCTATAAAATTTAATTGGCAGACCGAAAACTTTTGAAAATTTAATACAAGGTTTATAATAAGTTAAACTTATCGTAACTAAAAAATATCAGTGATCGGTTTACTCAAATTTCTTTTATAAGCCCTTAAAGCTCAAATTTGTATAAAATGTGTAAAAATCAAGATAATTTGCAAGTTATTTTGTAGATAAAAATTCATAGATTTTTTTCTGTTCATACTTAAGGTTCAAAATTTCAACACTAGGTTATCTATAAGATACTCTTCAAAAATCTTTAAAAAAATTTCTTCCGGACTTAGAGGAAAAAATTTTATGACTGTTTGAAGTTTAAATATTTACAAAATTGCATAATTTTGCAATTAAAATAACGATTTATTCTCGAACGATTTTTAATATTTGTTATAATTCAAAAAGTATAAGTCGCAGATTTTTTAAATTTCTACCAGCTGTTAAGATTGGTATTTCCTTTATGTCATATTTTTTTCAAAATATTATATTGATTTTTAAGCCACTTATAGGCATTTAAAATATTCGATTTTTTTACATTTTTTTTTTATAATCGGTGATAAAAAAAATTTGGCTCCTACAAAATACTTGAAAATTTAATAGAAGATTCCACAGAAGTAGTTCTTAATGTCATTCAAAAATTATTAAAATCCATAGGCACAATTTTTTTTTATAAGCGTTTGAACAGCGAATATTGACATAAAATTACATGTAAAATATAATATAATGTATAATATTCTAGACTGACAAATGATATCGGTTTTTTTTAAAATGCCCTAACTCAAAAACGAAAAACCGCAATAACTTGAAATTATCATTAAATCTTTATATTGACGTTTTCTATACATGGTTAAAATTTCAAAGTATTTTGACATATTTTGACTTATTTATAGACAATTTAAATTTTCGGTTTTTCTAAATTTTTCGTTTAAAAATAAAATATGCTTATACAATATTTATAAATAACATTGTATTATATTCTAGACAAACATATCATCTCCGTTTAGAATAGTTTTTCGTATACAATGATACCTATCATTGAATTCAAATTTAACAAATCCATTATAATGACCTATCCTATGAAGAGTCGCGCTTCACCCCCAAGTGTACAGCAGAGCGAGGCCCATCCGGTTCTTTTTTTTTTTTTATGTTTTTCATTCTTTTTTTTTAATTTATTTTTTATTTTTGTGTCTGACGACACCTTTTTTGGCAGTAAAAATGCTTCGATTTGCTTATGTAGCAACTTTTCTGAAAGGAAAGTGAATCTAGTTGGTACTTTGGGTATTCATAAGTAATAAATTTTCAATATTTTTTAAATGCGACGGGAAAATCCCTAAAAAAAATAAGGGAAAAACGGGAGTTTTTACGCAAAACCAGTTTTCGACAAAATCAAATTTTTTATTTTGCAAAAATCCGCTCTCCATTAGTATGTATTAATTATTTTTATTATTACCTAAAATCATTGACAAGAATTTTTCAATATTACCTAGTTTTATTAATTTCAGTGAAAAATATAATTATTTAATTCCTATTATTGTATTATTTTTTTTTATTTGTACTATTCATCAAATTTGATTGTAAATCATTCATTTTTGATATATACTATATTTTATAGTATATATAGTGTACTTCTAGACCTATTATAGAATAGGAAACATTTTATAAAAGTAATAAACACAGTAAATTATTGCAATAAGCATTTATTTAACAAATTAAGAAATACATTTTAGATTCTGAACGGAGTGATGGAATCTATTGGTTTTACAATGATGTGTGTTTTTTTTAGATTCTGAACGGAGTGAAGAATGTATTGATTTTACAATGATGTGTGTTTTTTTAGATTCTGAACGGAGTGAAGAATGTATTGATTTTACAATGATGTGTGTTTTTTTTTTTTTTTTGTGTCTGTCGACACGATTTGGGGCAGTAAAAATGCTTCGATTGCCTTATGTAGCAACTTTTCTGAAAGAAAAGTGAATCTAGTTGGTACTTTGGGGAGTCAAAAGTAATAAATTTTCAATATTTTTTAAATGCGACGGGAAAAACCATAAAAAAATTTGGGAAAAACGGAAGTTTTTACGCAAAACCAGTTTTCGACAAAATCAAATTTTTTATTTTGCTATAACTCAAAAACTAATCGATGTAAATACTTGAAATTTTCACCAAATGTTTAGATTAGCGTTCTTTATACACCATTAAATTTTCAAAGTATTTTGACTTTTATTAAGCTATTTATAGACAATTGAAATTTTCAATTTTTTTAAGTATTTTTTTTTTAAATAACGATAAAATTTTTTTGGCTGCCCAGAAAATCTTGAAAATTTAATACAAGGTTTCTTATAAGTTGTTCCTTAACTGATAAAAAAAAAAATCTAAAATCGTAAGTCACAATTTTTTTTTATAAGTGCTCAAAGTTCCAATTTATACGAAATATGTAAAAATCACGATAATTTGCAAGTTATTTTGTAGATAAAAATTCATAAAATTTTTTCTGTTCATACTTAAGGTTCAAAATATTAACACTGGGTTATCTATAAGCTACTCTTCAAGAATCTTTAAAAAAATTTATACCGTACTTTTTTTTTTTTTTTTTTTTTGTTATTAAAGGATTTTTATTCAATCTGTTACAAAAATAGAACAATAAGAACAATTGATGAATTATAAAGTAAAATAAATAAAAATAAATAACGACAGATTAGTCTGAGTGTAGAGGCCTCCCAGCGGAGGTACTACGACATGAGTAGGACTAAATTAGGCTAGCAGGTCACGACACCACTGTCTTTTAAGTCTTTTAACTGGACTACCTGGGATAGAAGCAGATGAAAGATTGGAGATTAACGGATTCATGTGATGGGCTAGGCGGCTATTGAATTGTTTGTAGTGAGTTTTGGCTAGTTCGGAGACAAATGGAATTTTTAGGTCAGAGTGGAGGGTGTGGTTAGAAACATAGAAGGGTGCTTTTAGAATGGTACGTAGAGTTTTGGATTGGAATCTTTGAATGCGGTTGATGTTGGAAATTTTGGCAGCGCCCCATAGTTGAATCCCATAGGTCCAGATGGGTCTGAGTAGGAGTTTGTAAAGCAGGATCTTATTGAAGAGTTTCATGTGTTTTGATGTTAGAAGTGGACGAAGGAGTCGGAAGCGGTCGTTAAGTGTACGGGTTTTGCTTATTATGTGAGGTTTCCAGGTGAGACGGCGGTCAATAAGTATACCAAGGTAACGTATGCACTGCGCAGGGGAGAGTGGTTGATTATTGAGGTAAAGTGTTGGGCATACACCGTGACGAAGTGCAAAAGTACCGTGGATGGATTTGGTTTCATTCATTTTTACGCCCCATGTTTTGTACCACGATTCAAGGGAGAAGAGATGATCTTGTATGTAGGAGGAGGCTAGAACGGGATCTGGGCTGGTTGCTAGTATGGCTTTGTCGTCAGCAAAATCACCAACTAAGGTATGGGGTGAAGTAGGCTGGTCAGAGATGTAGAGATTGAAGAGTAGGGGAGCAATTACTGCGCCTTGTGGTACGCCTGCTTTTATTTCAGTAGGAGAGGAGAAGGAAGAACCTACACGTACGGAGAAGAACCGATCTTCGAGGTAGGATTTGAGGATCAGATAGTAGTGGCTAGGAAGGATAAGTTTTAATTTATAAAGGAGGCCTGAGTGCCAGACTCTATCAAAAGCTTGGGAGACGTCAAGGAAAGCACCAGTGCAATATAATTTTTCCTCCAGGGCAAATGAAATTTTGTCAACCAGGCGATGAATCTGATGGATCGTTGAGTGACTGTTGCGGAAACCGAATTGAGAATCTGGTAGTATTTTAGCTTCATCAACTATTGGGAGTATTCGTTTGAGAAGGAGTTTTTCGAATAGTTTGGAGAGAGTTGGTAGGAGACTTATAGGCCTATATGAGGAAGGACAGTCAGGGGGCTTTTTTGGTTTTGGAATGAGTATTATAATAGAATATTTCCATAATATAGGAAAGTATGACAAACGAAGCATAGCGTTATAAATTTGTGTTAGAAAAATTATGGTTTTTTTGGGAAGGTGTTTGACCACTTCCTTTGAAATTAAGTCAAATCCAGGAGATTTATTTGGTGAGTTTTTCTTAAGATTAAATTCAACTTCGCTTGGGTAAAAAGCTCTAGGAGGAGGATACATTGGAAGAGGAGAGTTAAGAAA
Organism: Sipha maydis; assembly: GCA_034509805.1. Taxonomy (NCBI): domain Eukaryota; kingdom Metazoa; phylum Arthropoda; class Insecta; order Hemiptera; family Aphididae; genus Sipha; species Sipha maydis. Next base: position 138,650 of record JASXSY010000155.1, read on the forward strand.
GCTTTCTACTTCTTGGATTTTGGTTGGAGAGATAATATTGTGGTGTGGTTGAAATGTGTTTGATAGGTGATTGGCAAATATGTTGGCTTGAGATTGTTCAGACAGTGCCCAGCTACCATCAGCATAACGAAGGGTAGGGGGAGGATTGTGAATTCGTAGTAGTTTCCTAGTGGCTTTCCATAGGGAGCCGTCTATGCCAGTGAGAGAAGAAATATAGTTTGCGTAAGACTCCGATTTAAGGTTAGATAGGAGACGTTTCAACTTTTGGGTAAGTGCGTTGTAATGGGATTTGTCAATAGGGTAACGAGTTCTTTGCCAAATAACCCGAGCGCGACGTTTTTGTGAGATGAGAGTTCGTATGTAGGAGGGGAGATGTGGGGGAGGCTTAACGTGCAAGGACACAGGTTTAGCTGAGTCCCACACAGAGGTTTGGATATTAGTTGTGAGTAGGTTTACTGCATCATCGATATCAGAGGGAGTCTTTAGTCGGAGTTTAAGGCAGGTTTTTTCAGATAGGATTGTACTAAATTTGTCCCAGTCGATTGGAAATTGTGATAGGGCTGAGGGGTTGACTTTAGCTTGAGGAAGACAGTCTAGCGAAAGCATGACTGGCGAATGGTCTGAGCAAGGGTCAATGAGATTAAATATTTGAGTGTGGAGATTTCTTGGAATCTTAGTGACGAAAATATCCAGGATGTCTGGCATTTTTCGACGGGAGTTAGGCCAGTATGTGTAATTTGGAGGTGCAATGACAGTAGAGTTGGTAGTTAGTACGGATTGGAGGAGAGAATTTCCTCTAGGGTTTGAGGCGCGACAGCCCCACTGTTGATGCTTTGCATTTAGATCACCACCTATGATGTAGTTGTTGTTGAATGTGGAGAAAATTTCAGTAAATCTGGCAGGGGAGATTTTATGTTTTGGTGGAGAATAAACAGCTGCGAATGTGATAGGGATATTATTAAGTATCAGAGATATTGCGCAGGATTGAATATCGTCAGATATGAAGTTTGGGAGTGGTATGTATTTAAGTGAAGATTTTATATATATTGCTGCTCCTGCATGTGCAGTGTTGTCTGGGTGGTTTGCACTGTAGGAATCGTAACCAGGGAGATTGACATATGAGTTGGAGGTGAAGTGGGTTTCAGATATAAGGACAATGTCAATTCTTTTTTCCTGGAGGGTAAGGAGAAGTTCATTAGTGTGATTTTTTAGTCCGTTAGCATTCCAAAGAAGGGTGAGGAGAGAGTTAGAAGTATAGGAGTTAGGCATTTTGTTTAGTATCAAGGAGCTTTGAGATGACAGAGGTGAGGAGAGTAATTAGAGGATTGATAACAGATTTTAATTCATCTAAAAACTTAGAGAAAACATCAATATCAGTTTTGGGGGAATAGTTGTCGCAAAATTGATTATGAGTGGTGTCGTTACCTGTTACAGTTGCATAGGATCTGGGGCGCGTGTTTGATTGAAGATTGGAAGATGGCGAGCTGGTTGTTGGAGCAGGGCATTGAAGAGGCTGCTTTAGATGAGGTTTCTGAGTGAGTTTGGTTGAGGAGAGTGGGTGACGGCGGCGGTTTTGGAGCTCCTTGTGAACAGTGCAGCCTTTGTAGTTGGCTGGGTGACTGCCGGAGCACAGCGCGCAGGTGGCGGGAGTGTCAGGCGTTTTTACGCATACTGAAGTTGGGTGGCCTTCACCACATTTAACACAGCGTGGGGGGTAGGAGCAGTAAGCTTTTGTGTGTCCGTAAGATTGACAGTTAAGGCATTGTGGAATATCGCGGCGTTTGTGAGGTTCCTCGACTTTGACTAGTGTGTGCAGGATTGACTTGACGTTGAAGATGTCTTTGTTGGAGGGGTCAGGCTCGAGATCAACAAAGAACATGGGAAGAGCCATTTTTGTTTGGTGATGCTTTATATTAGTGACTTGCCTAGTTGAGAACCCAATTTCCTCAATTGCCGAGGAGATATCTGAAGTTGGGGTAGAGGGGTGGAGATTTCTTATGACCACTCTGTAAGATTTCTCTGATTGAAGCTGATAGGTATGGAAAGATGCGTTGTTTTCATTTAGGAAATGGATTATTTTTCTATAGTCATCGGATTTTTCGGCTTGTACTTTTAAATGGGTAGATGTCGATTTGCATACGAAGTTGTTTGACCCGGTTAGTTCTGTAAGTTCGGAGAGTAGGGCTGAGTAATTTAATACGCCTTTGATAAAAATGGGGGGCGGCAATGACACTTTCGTTGATGCATATGTGGTGGTATCAGATGGCTCCTGGCTAAGAGACTCAGGTGGGACGTCATTATCGTCAGATTCAACAGTATTAGAGAGAGCGCTATAGCGATTAGGAGAGGCAAATAGCTTTGTTTTTTTGGTGGTTTCATTGGGCGGCATTGTTAGTGTCATTGGTGATGTAGGTAGGGATCTTTTGTTAGATTGCGTTGAGGCCTTTTTTTTTTGCTTGATTACCTGTTGCTTGTTTATAATTGTAATTGGCGATACGGGTTTATTATTAATATTGGAACAGCCATGCGACATGGTGCGACGGTTTAATCTAATCGCGGAGTCCAAAGGTCACCGTGCGCGACGGTGCCTTGGAGAATAGAATTAGATATTCTATTAAATTAGTTGTTGATATATTGTAGTTTGAACAATAAGAATAATAGTTTATATTAATTTTTGTTTTAATACAAGAAACTTATATTTACTATCCTCGGAAAAGGGTGGTGTCGATGACTTGCAGATCTGCGGTAGCGACGTAATTTAACACGATTAACTGCTTCAGAAGATGAAGCGCCCGTAAGGTTCCGTTAATATTAAGATAACTAAGTTATACATAACACTGAGATAGCGATACGTGTGCACTGCACGACTGGCGTGACGCGACTGTATACCGTACTTAGAGGAAAAAATGTTATGACTGTTTGAAATTTAAATATTTACGAAATTGCATAAAATAGCGATGTATTCTCAAACTAATTTTAATATTTGTTATAATTCAAAAAGTATAAGTCGCAGATTTTTGAAATTTCTACCAGCTGTTAAGATTAGTATTTCCTTTATGTCATATTTTTTTCAAAATATTATATTGATTTTTAAGCCACTTATAGGCATTTAAAATATTCGATTTTTTTACATTTTTTTTTTTTATAATCGGTGATAAAAATAATTTGGCTCGTACAAAATACTTGAAAATTTAATAGAAGATTCCACAGAAGTAGTTCTTAACGTCATTCAAAAATTATTAAAATCCATAGGCACAATTTTTTTTTATAAGCGTTTGAACAGCGAATATTGACATAAAATTACATGTAAAATATAATATAATGTATAATATTCTAGACTTTGTATAAAATGTGTAAAAATCACGATAATTTGCAAGTTATTTTGTAGATAAAAATTCATAGAATTTTTTCTGTTCATACTTAAAGTTCAAAATTTTAACACTAGTTTATCTATAAGCTACTCTACAAAAATCTTTAAAAAAATTTCTTCCGGACTTAGAGGAAAAAATGTTATGACTGTTTGAAATTTAAATATTTACGAAATTGCATAAAATAACGATTTATTTTACGAAAACATTTTACGTCTAATTGGGTATAAGAGAAAATTGCACGGTCACGTAATTCCATCAGTCTTTACGTCTTTTTCGTTAATCCAAGACAGTACCTATTAATTGAGAATTTCTTGCTACTAAACGAAAATCCATAGATATTCGGTTTATGCATAGGCGTGCGCACGGGGTATGCAGGGTATGCGCCCGCATACCCTGCGACCAGATGCTTGGGGGCACATGAACAATGTCTCAGTTCATAATTTTGACTAGGTCATAAAATAGTAATACGATATCAATAGTTATGGATTGGAGTATAGATTTGTTTTTAAATTCATTTTGGACGGTTTTCAATAATTTAAGGAAATATGGGTTTTATTTTTAGTGTAGGTAAGTATTTACTATTTATATTTTCCTAGAAATGACAATGATTACATCTATTCTACAACTTTACGATGTCTAAATATTGAAAATTTACCAGGAAAATTGATGAAAATTCTACACACTATACTGTTAATAGTAAAATTGAAGAAATGAGGTATTTTACTTTTTATCCAATGTTAAATGAAATAATTCAAGGAATTGATGAACTTTTTTCACAAGAAACATTGAATTTAACTACCTACATCTATGGGGAAAATGTTAAAACTTCAAACAGATGATGCAGACATTAAAATTTTGTTAAAAGCATTTAATTTAAAAAATATTCATACAGAAATTAAACTACTTATAAATATACTGGAAATAGAATCTATATGCATCTAATATTAATATTTCAAAATGGTTAGATTGGTTAGTAGATAGTGGACGTTCAGAAACTTTTTCAGATTTTAATAAATCCTTAAAATTGTTTGTTACCATTCCTGTTACAAGTTGCTCTTGTGAAAGAGCATTTTCAAAATTGACTATTGTTAAATCAAAGTTGAGATCAGCGATGACCCAAAAGCACCTAAACGCATTAATGCTGATATTCATCGAATAACATATTGCTACTGAAATTGTCCTTGAGGATGTGATCGAAGAATTTAAAGTCCTTATACTAGGAGAGAGAAAGATTAAATTATAACAATTATGTATAATGTAAATTTTCATTTAAATAAACATGTTTGTAAAAAAAAAAAACTTGATCAAAAAAATATGAAAAATCTATTTTTTTTCTAATGTAAAGTAGTAGCCATAAGTTTATAATACAATGTCATGCACATTCAATTTAGGAGCACTTATATCTGTGGGGGGGCACATTTTATCAGCCGCATACTCTGTGAACAAAGTCTGCGCACGCCTATGGTTTTATGTCTAAATTAATAAATTGTGTTGTATCATGTCCAGATTTATTACATTCACTACATTATAATGTTCCCCAATATAATTCGCGACACCATTCTACATTTTCAATACCATTTCACCGCACTTCTTATGGATATAATAATCCCCTTGATCGTATTGCTCGAGAATGTAATGGACTAAGAAATGTGGATCTATTTTCTACACAAAAATTATAATTAATAAACTAAGTCTCCTTAATATATTGTAATTATCTTTACCATAGGCAGTGCTATTGATAAAATTATCCTAATTGTTAACTTATCTTTATTATTTAAATTTATGCTTGCTTATACTATGTCATGTAATTTTATATTGTTTAGACTATTATCATCTAACTGTACTTGATCCTTACAAAGGCGTTTATACCAATAAAATAATATAAAAAGGAAATTTCTAAAGTACTTTTCATACTTTTCATACTAGTGATAAATTCTATGCCAAAGATCTTTCTGACATGAGTGTAAATTTGTCTGTCTGCTACCATTATTGTTTTTAGATATTCAGAAGTACTATCAAATACAGATTCACTAGGACCCCATTTCTACGACTGAAATTTAACGGGAAGAAGATACTAAGATTTTTTGCGTGATGATTTGCAATTACTCCTTGATGATTTACCTTAAGCTATAAGTAGAAATATGTATTATCAGGAAGATGGTAATCCTGCTCATAATGCCCAAATTGTTAAAAAATATTGAAAATAAAATTTGGTGAAAAATGTATTGCGACACATGGATCAGTAGAGTGGCCCCCAAAAATCAGCTTATATAACACCTTTAGATTTTTTTTTGTGGGGACACTTGAAGAATGTTGTGTATGCTGATCCTCCAATCAACATTCAAGATTTAAAGTATAAAATTACACACGCGTGTAACCTCTTAAATGAAAATCAAATTTTGCTAGCAACCACTTGTGAATGCTTACATCGATTTGAGGCATGCACTTAACACAATGCAGTGGCGTAATTATGTGGGATCTCTCTCTCTCTATGGTTTCAATCCGTAGATTGGTTTGCAGCAATCTTCAGTCTTCTCTCTTATCTTGAGAAGAAGACATGTTGATTGCTGATACTTGGGATATTAATACGGTGGTTTCCCGTTGCCTTCCGTATCGCAGTGCAGCCACCAGTCGTACAGTTTCCCGTATCTGTTGGTTTCTGTATGGCGTGTAGATGATGAATCTACACCCAATATTGTAATAGCTGCTGCCCTACTACAAGTCTCTTTTAGTCGCCTTTTACGACAGGCAGCAACAACCGATGATCTATTCTAATCCCGACCAACAGGGGATCTTGTAAAAATATTATGTCAATTTGATTTTTGTGACTATAATGTACTCAAGACTTTTAAAATATAGCTTTATTAAAATAATTCTAAGTCCAAATAATTTATTTAACAAACTGGCGTGAAGGTACATACACGTTAACAAGACTAAAACACATCTGAAAATGGGCCTGTTCAGGACCCCCTTATATACCTCGTTCTCATGGAATATCTTATCGTGTGGTTAGTTTTCCCGTGTGAACCATCGGATGCGTGAATCCCACATATAGATTTTAGTCATTATCGTATATATATATATATATATATATATATATATACGCCCGTGACAGGATGAACATATTGGTCATCGTTTCCCAAGCTTAATATGTCATTATGATGTCTTTACCCGTTTGATATTCTATGTAATCCCATGCAGTCCTGATTACTTTATAATTTGTATCGTCTTTTAATATTATGCCTACACCAAGTCTATGAGATTATATCTACATATATCCCTAACATTATAATACTTTCGTGTACCTGTACATTGTAACATGTATGCCCGTAATACTATGATACTAACTACGTATGCTCGTAACACCTCCGAGCGAAAAGAAAGATTTCCGGCCTTAGATGGAAATCTTTTACATTTTCCCTAAGTGTCAATATTATGTTTACAATTATTGTTTACATGACATGATAGGGTTTACAATATTTTATGTTTACAATAGTTTTATATGATTTTACAATATATGATAATTATTTTCACATGATTAATACAATATTTGATTAATTGTTTATAATATTTCATTAATATAATTTTAATATAATATGATTATTTGAATATAAGTTTTGTTACATTATAATTGTTTACAATATTTATAAGTATAATTTCTATATTAGTTACAAAATATTTAATATATGGTTAGTGCTATAAAATTATTAGAATATATAATTGATTATTACATGATTAAATATATATCCTATTATATTGAGTATGGTATACTCCTAAATTATTTCCCAACCCTTAAATTTAAATTTTTTTTTTTTACATTATTTCTTTTCTTTCTTATTTCTACTATTTTATATAATAATAAATATTTATATATATTTTTCTTATTTATATTTTTTTATTTTTTTTTATTTTTATTACAACACTCCATACTTAATTAACTCGTTTAATACTTCAACTAATTCTTTACATATTGGATTTCGCGTGTCCCCCTGTACTACTTCTTGTGTAAACCCCATTATTGGTATTATTATATACATTATCTCTGCTGATGTGAATGGTTCTGTCATTAAAATATTTGCCAGTCGCATGTGTTCTGCAAAACATACTAATTCTACCGTTGAACTTGTTCCTTCTACTTCTCTTTCTACATGACTGTCTTCTTTTAAAAATCCACTCAATTTTCTCATTAATTCTTTTGCTCTCTCTAAGCTTTGGTTATTACTCATTTTTTTTTTTTTACGTTAATAATTTAATTCGATGTTCTCTCGTTTCTTCTTATCTGTAAATTAATATCTATATTTATTTATTTTTATTATAATATATCCCCCCCCTTTTTTTTATTTTATTTTTTTATACCATATATATATATATATTTTTTTTTTTATCTACATAACTTAAATAGTTTTTTAGGACTTATCTTTTCTACTAAATAATTAAAGATACATTAGATGTATATCACATCCGTTACTGGATCATGACAATACGTCACCTCATGTTCCTTTTTACATATAATATTGTCGTATACGCCACGCAAAGGCTTGACGTATAACAACACTAAAACAAAATATTTGTCGGTTGTTGGACACTCTAATCGTCAAACAAACACGTGAAGAAAAACCTAATAATTGGCCTGGACGACTACCTTATTAAGTGATAAAGAAGACGATCTAGCACTGCTTAATAGGATAGCCGAAAACAGGTTCTTTAAAAGGCTTACTTACCCTTACGGATCTTAAGTTATTTTATACTCGAAACAACTGACAAAGAATAAGATCTAGCACTGGATATTTCGAGTGTGAGTTAATCTTCACCTAAACAATATTGTACTCTCCCCTCAAACTGACAAAGCATAAGATCTAGCACTGGATTGAAGTTTGAAATACAATATAGTTTTAATACCCTTTTTGTAAGTGTACCAACTTTTTCATATACTCATACAAAATACTTAAAATAGATAAATTACCAAACATAAACACCTTTTACAATTATAATCAAAAACCTTTTAATTAAAAAAAACGAATAATATAATTAATACAAAAATTCTGGATACCGTCTGCACGACAAATTATTCGATCTCGTATACGACTCTGTATCGCATGTTTTCGTACCAGGCCGCGTGCAGTTCAGCCTAAAATGGCCAGTCTTCCGAGCTATCGAGTTCAACAAGTCAAACCGTTTACCATCACGGATGTGGACTATGCAGGTCCCGTAACACTGAAAGAACCTCGTGGTCGTAAGACAGCCTCAAAATTATCGTACATTTGTTTGTTCGTGTGCACTACTACAAAGGCTATCCACTTAGAATTGAATTCTGACTTGTCTACTGAATGTTTTTTGATGGCCTTCACTCGTTTTTCGGCCAGACGTGGACCTATTAAAGAAATGCACAGTGACTGCGGGACCAATTTTATAGGAGCGTCATGGTTGATGGACCCCCTTCATGAGTTAACGCATTCATAAATATTCCAGGATAGTATCCATCAACACCTCGCCAACCATCACATAACTTGGCACTTCAATCCTCCAGCATCTCCACATTTTGGTGGTCTGTGGAAAGCAGGAGTAAAGTCCACGAAATCCTTAATCCTCCGATCAATCGGCATCCACAAATTAACCAGTGAAGAATTCCTGACTCTCCACACCCAAGTTGAAGCGACTTTAAATTCTCGCCCATTATGTGCACTCAGTAATGATCCTGATGATTTTGAAGCGTTAACACCTAGTCATTTTTTGACGTTAGAGCCGTCAACAACCCTTCCGGACCCAAATCTAACCGCTGTTCCCATGTCGAAATATCAACGATGGCGACTAATCACCGACTTACACATACATTTTTAGACACGATGGAAGAACGAATACCTTAGCAGCCTTCAAATTAGGAAAAAATGATCTACAACAGGTCAGGATCTCCATATTAATAAACTGGTCCTCGTCAAGGAGGCAACCTGACAGAATTTCCCGAGTAGCCACACTAGACACTACACTTGGACCCTTGAAACGTCCAGCTGTCAAGCTCTGTCCACTTCCCATTTCTTGAAGAGACTCCATCAAGGTGGGCGGTGATTTTCGCGCTGATTAGGTTCCACCGTTATTATTATAATTATTAAAAAATATTATTATATTGTGCAATTATGTATATGTTGCGTAATGCACCATGCACTGTCCGTATCTTTGTTTTCGTTTTCCCGTTTGATAAATTATTATAATCTTGTTATTTTTGTATTTATGTTATGTGTCGGTCGTGATATCGCGCCGCCGTCGTTTGTTGTTCGTCCATCTTTTTTCGTTTTCTGTGCTTTTTCGTCGTCGTCGTCGTGTTGTGCACAACAATTTTGTTTTCCGTTCCCGTCTTGCAACAATTTTTGTCTTTGTCGTCTTCGTGTGTTGCAAACGGGACTTGCATTTTCGTCGTGAGCAGTTGGTGACTTTCGATCGCACGTACGCGGGTTCAACCTGTACTTTTTATTGTATTTAGCTTATTACTTACGGAACCCGGTACGGTAGCGTAGGTGTAAAACCAGTCGAACGTCCCAACTGCTATGTGGGTATTGGTCGACCATATTTGTTTCATTTGTTTAAAGGCTGACGGACCTAGCCGTTATTTATTATTATCTTATTTCATTGTTTCTTGTTGTACTGCCGACATAGGCATAGTTACCATTTTTATTTAATTTATTATTTAAAATTTATTATATTTGGTAGAGCCAACTTTTAGATTTTTATTATTTATTGATATTTAGTTGTTGTGCCAACCAGGCAAATTATAATTATTAATTTATTTTATATATATTTATTTATTTATTATTAATGTGAATGCACAATTATTATATTATTATTATTATTTATTTTGTTATTTTTATCGTCAATTTTTAAATACATTTTTTTTTGTCACTACCGTGACTGGTCCCTCATATCATCGTTATTGCTCAAACACGCCTAACAGTCCTAGTTTTATGTATTTTACTTTTTCTCAATCTATTGATTTTGTATTAGCTAAATTTAACAATAAAGTTAAAATGTTAACTATGGGAGATTTTAATCTTCCTGATGTAAACTTATTTTCAAATAGTGCTGGTCTGCAGTTTTCTGGTAAACACTCTGAAAATGCTGATATAATTTTTGACTGTTTTACATTAAATGAATTTATTCAATTTAACTCGCACTATAATTCTTCCGGGTCCCTTCTCGATTTGGTTTTTTCCAATGTATCTAATACATTTGTCTCTCCCTGTAACAATGACTTTCTTGTACCAGCTGATATAAACCACCCCCCTTTTTGTATTAATTTTGAATATACGAGCGAGCATAATATTCCTAATTTAAATCAATCATCGCTAGATTTTAGAAAAGCAAATTATTTTGAAATTATTCGTAAACTAGGTACAATTGACTGGAATATTCTTTATGAATGTACCTAGTGATATTGAAAAAGCCATTATTGTATTTTATAAATTAATTCTAGGAGTTATTAATAATTTTGTACCTAAAAAATCTTTCCCTAAATTTAAATTTCCCAGATGGTTTAGCCCTGAACTAATATCACTTTTACATAAAAAACGAATTGCACATAAAGCATTTAAACAATCTAATGATAAAAATGACTACATCATTTTTTCAAATATTAGATCAGAATGTAAAAAATTATCTAAAAAATGCTATATTAAATATTTGCAGAGTACCCAAGACCAATTATCACATAAAATAGCACGAGAAAAGTTAATTAAAAAGAAAATAAAATCTAAAGAAGGGTATGATAAAAATAAAAATTAGGTAGAAATACATGTTAAAAATTTAATATTATTAAAGATAAAGCTTCAAAAACAAATTTAAATAATTTATGGATAGGACCATATGAGGTGATAGAATTAGCAGAAGAACATATTGTAATTCGGAAAGGTAGAAGAGGTGTAACAGTACACAAAAATTTCTTAAAAAAGTACTACAATGATAAAGTTGACTAAAAATGAAATTTAATAAATAAATAAAATAATAGATAAAATAATTAGATTATTAATAATTGTTAGTAAGTAAAGTAGTTAGATTTTAAACAGTAATCAGTAAAATATAATCGTTAAATATTATTAAAATTAAAAAGAATTAAAAAGATAGAAAAAGCATGTGACACACAGAATGCAACAAGAACTTGTACGAAAGGAAACTATGTTATAAAACAATTCTATAACGAAATAAGTTTACAACGAGAAAAAATGTATATATCACTGAGAAAATATGAAGATAACAGAAGACAGCAACATAAAAGTAAAAAGAGGTCTAATCAACGTTATAGGCACAACAATGAATACACTATTCGGGGTATGCGACGATAATTGTGTCAAAGGAACAGCAGAATCAATAAAAACAGTTGAAGAAAGTGGAACAAATGTATTACACATAATGAAGGCACAAACAACGGTTATAAAATCAGCAGTTGATAATATAGAAATTACAATAAATAAAACAAATGAAACGTACGAAGATATTATGGAAAAATTGAAAAAATTAGAGAATAAATTGAAAACAACAGAAACCACAGAAGAAATTATATTCGAGATTGTAGAAATAACAGAAATCCAACACATATATACAGCATTAACGAATCAATTCGCTTAATTCGCTTATGAAACTTCGACGCTAAGTCAAATAGTGACAGCATCAAGAGGAGGAGTCAGGGGCGTATATATGGGGAAGGGGCTGAGTGGGCTGCAGCCCCCCCGAAATTTTAAGAAAATCTTAAAAATATTTTCAAGTCTATGCAAAATTATTAAATTCCATTAATAGATTTTAAATTTGTATTATTTTGTTAGCCTATCTTATCACTCATGGACAAAACTACCACGGGAGATAATACTGGAAATCATAGATACTAATTAGTAATTATAAATCTTTCGATAACAATCGCCGATCACTATAGAGCTGCACAATGTTATGGCTATTTACAAATAGTTAAAAAATGCTATATTAAATATTTGCAGAGTACCCAAGACCAATTATTACATAATCCTTGTTCATTTTGGAAGTTTATTATGAAATTAAAAAAGGATGATACATTACCTATGGAAATGCATTTAGGGAATAACTGCTCAAATGTTAAAGGTGATATAGTTGAATTTTTTGCCGACCACTTTTCCTCAAATTTTAGCACACCTAATATTGTTGATAATAGTTCTTTTAATTACTTTAAAGAAATCATAGAGCTTTCTAATTGTAATTTATCAGTTGCTGATGTATTTGAAGCTCTTTCAACCATTGGTTTTAATCCCTTACCCGGTCCAGACTTAATTCCTCCCCTTTTTTATGCAAGTGTCGATACTCCTTATCCATCCCTATTCATTATTTGTTCTCTTTGTCTTTGAAATCTGGGATTTTTCCTAGCAAATGGAAATTAAGTTATGTATTTCCCCTGTGGAAAGCTTTACCTAAATTGTTAGAAAAACTTGTCGAACTTAAGATTTCTGATTTATTTAAAAACATTATAGTCGACGAACAACATGGCTTTTAAAAATTAAGATCAACAGAAACTAATTTAATTGTTTTTTATTCACATTTAATTGATGCTGTAAAATTGGGAGGCCGGGTAAATGCTATTTATATGAATCTTAGAAAAGCCTTTGATTCAATAGACCATGATATTTTGATGATAAAATTACAAAAACTTAGTATTAGTGATCCACTGTTATCTTGGTTCTTATCCTACTTATCTAATAGATATTTTAGAGTTATGATTGATGGGTTTTTGTCCAATAAAAAAGTGGCTAATTCTGGGGTTCCTCAAGGTGGCCATTTATCTCCCCTTCTATTTTTACTGTTTATTAATGATGTTGGTCTTATATTTAAATCATGTAAATATCTAATGTTCGCTTATGATTTAAAAATATATTTACCAATAAATTCTATAGGTGACTCTATTTTGCTTCAACATGATCTAAATACATTTTCGGAAGGTGTCTCAAAAATAGTCTTTCGCTAATTGCCGAGAAATGTAAATGTATCTCTTTCTCTCGTCAAAAAAATAAATCTCTTTTTCCTTATACGATTGTTGATTTTCCCTTAAGTTATTCAACTACTATACGTGATTTGAGTGTATTACTATCTTCCGACTTAACATTTAATACACATATTAATGTAATGTAAAGTAAAGCTTTACGTGTTTTAGGATTTATTAATCGAAATTGCTCTGACTTTAAAAATATTATTTGTTTAAAGGTTTTATATTGCTCCTTAAACAGATCGATACTAGAATTCTCATCAGTTAACTGGAACCCAAAACAAAATAAAAGGTAAATAAAAGATAATAGTAATAAAAAGGAAAAATATATAAAAAAAAAAAAAGAGATAATGTTTATTAATACTAATTTCATGTTAAATTAGTATTAATAATCGTTATCTTCTTCTTCTTCTTCTTTTTTTACTTCACCTTCCTCCCAACTATTTGGGGTCGGCCACCCTTGTCCTACACCTCCACTTAGCACTAACCATATATTTGTTAACTAACATAGAAATTATACTTATTAATATTGTAAACAATAATAATGTAACAAAACTTATATTAAAATGTTATAGAAATAATCTAATCATATTATATTCAAATTATATTAATGAAATATTATAAACAATTAATCAACTATTATATTAATCTTGTAAAATTAATTATCAAATATTGTATTAATCATGTGAAATTAATTATCAATTGTTGTAAAATCATGTAAAATTAGTGTAAATATTCATAGGCGGCACTTGGCTCATATTATAGGGTGGGCAAAAATGAATCATAATTAATACATTTTCATGCGATGATAACGATGAAATTACGCACCCGGCATGTCGCACACGGAGGTTTATCGCCACCGCCGACAATGACTGCGGATACGCAACGCACCGCTAAGCATCGCACGAAAATGATAACACTAACAAAATGACAATAACACAAACATGAACGTACAGGCGGGAATTTATAATATTTAAAACTAATGTGTAGATCGAACAGCGCTCTTGATTTTATTGTTTATATATATATACCTGTATATATATATAAATTAATATTTATATATATATTAATATTGAATTAATGTTCCTATTCGCCACTGGGATCCTTTACCTAAGTCTAATATTATCTGCTTCATTTAAAACTGTCTTGGCTCTTTCTGATTTCACTTCTATTTAATGTGTAAATGTTAAAATATTCAATGTTCAATGTTTCAAAGTTAATTCAGAATTAAAATTGAAAAACATATCTCAACATTTTTGGACAGACTATAACAATTAAATTATTAGTCACCTTATAATAGAAATAGAATATATGATAGAATAGAATAGTCTATAATAAAATAAATGTGCTCATGAATTATAATGATTAAAAAAATATATAAATTCAGTATTTTGTTGAACAGTAGTTTGGTATGACGAATATTGAAATATACATTGTTGCTCATATTAATTTATTAAAATTAGGTTTTCATCTAAAATATTTAAATTATACTAAATAAGGTTTTTTAATTTTCATCATAACTAATGAATATTCATGTATGTAGAATGTCTTATGCAAATTATAAGTAGTTAATTATTTATTATATATATCAATTTATAAACTATGAAGTTTATATGAGTCATATGAGTACTAAATAAAACTTTTAAAAGGTCATTTAAGTTTTTAAAAATAAAACTTAAATACTCAAATAAGTAATTTTAGACCAGAATTATAGATATTTTAAATACATTTAAAATCCATAGATGTAATTGAGGCTTAAACAGTAAGCAGATTTAATTAAAAATTAAACTCTACAAGATCAAAGATGTTTTAAATGTAATTAATTAACTATAAATTAAGTACACATAATTTAATAGCAATACAAATATTATAAATTAATAATCAAAATAATGAAAATTGTCAGTTATGATGCACTAAAATAAAAAATAAAAATAAATAATCACTTTTAAACATATTTATTTGTATGAAAATAAAAATAAAATATGAAAATTATGAAACAAAATAATCAAAATAAATCATTTATAGTCCCCAAATCAAAAAATGCCTTAAACATAACTTTAATAAATACACAATTAAAAGTTTGTATACATAATGAAAACAAATACTAATATTATTTTTCCAGTAACTAAAATACCATCTTTTAATAAAGATAATACTTGAACACATCCACATTATTAACTGCCTTTATTAATATGAGACCACTAATTTAAAGAAATTATTATATTTCTTTTAAATATTTGAATACAAGGTATTATTTAAAAAAATATATGTAAAATAATTTTGAAAAAAAAACTAACTATCATATCACAAATAAAAATTATTTGAAAATTAATCCTTAATTAAAATATTATGAGCACTTACTTAGGAATTTCCAGTCATAGGTGAATAATTAAAATAAATTAAACAATTAATATTTGGCAACTTTTTAAATAATTTAATAATTATAACAATTTAGTAAATTTTAGGATATAATTTGACATTCAATAGAAACCAAGACACATGTATTAATAGTATTAAAGGGAACATAATATTTCATTATTGTTTAAATACTAATTTAAAGCCTTGTTTATAGTTTAAGAATGATTAATCTGTTACAACCAAATTCTGTTTGATTCATTGCTAAATTTTATCATGATATTATAAATAATGTTATAATTTAAATGATCTAGTTTTAATTTTTATATGTACCAAATGTCATTAAAGGTGATAAACGAAAAAGGCTATACTAATATTCACAATCATGTAAATACAACATTTAAGATTAATATCTTTTATAATAATGTACTTCAGTACTTAAATGTTGTTATATTTTTTTATATGTTGACAATGGCATCAAATGTATTGACAAATTTATTATTATCTTAACATTTTTTATAACATTAAATAAAAGTGACTAAATAATTAAAGGAAAATAATATAATTTAAATAAATAAATCAATCACATAGTAAAAACATAATTTTAAATTAATGTTTGGCTTTGAAGTATATTGTTAGATCGGCTGATGATTTCCAAATGAAATGTTTCACAGTTCTTAAATCCATATTAGGAGAAAGAACTTGGTCATTACAACTTAGTTCAAAGTTTTTCTCTGGTGTATTTCCTTGTAGGTGATTGCTAATACAGTCTGAAGTTTTATTATATGGGCCACTTCCATCATTTTCAGATAATTTTTCATGGATATATTCAGCAATCTTTTGTACTTGAATAAAATCATTGGCCACTAAACGATCTCGACTTGGACGAAGAGTGCCACTGTAAAATATTAGAAAAGTAGTATGTAAGAAAAAAATGATGTATAATAAATTTTAACATACTTTTTTACAGGTCGAATGCAAGTATTTGATAATGGCACAAGATAAAATGATATCTTGAGTGCTTTAGGTATACTTTTTTCAACAATGACATTCATCACCCAAGCAGGAATAGTTTCATTTAAAATTGAAACATCATTTTCGTCTCCAGCTTGGCTGACCAACATCCTATATAGACACCGACCACCAACTTCACTAATCATAAGTGGTGTATGTCGTGGAATTTTGCAACACTGAGAATCGAGTTTTGTCTGAGCGTTGAGTTCAGTAGATTGGACGGTTTCAGTAGACCCATGATCTGTTTGAATGCGATTAAGCCAATTTTCTAACAGTGAACGCAACATACGATTACCATAATTCACTAATAAAAACTAATATTATATTTCTGTACTAAACACAACATTTAATAAAATATAATAATTAATAACAACCTCTTAAGTTATCATCTGTAACGTTGATTCCAGCTTCCTTAGCAGAAACCCAAGCAGCAAAACAATCATTTTCATCTTGACCTAGGTGAATCGTTAGCATCTACAGGAAATTGATTTATATATATATATATATATTTAGATAAATGTATTAAATTGAATAAAGTACTAAAAATGAAATTTATTATAAGCATTGAAGGAATTAAAAAAAAAAAACATACTCCTGTTTTTAAATCAACACTAAACCAGTTTGGTATAAATATTATACGATGACGTTTTTTTATTTCTTCATCAAAATCAACTTGACCTAAATCTTGAAGTTTGGAAGCCTAAAAAATTAATTAAATAAAGTTTTTAATTATTTTTAAATTTGAACTTGTTATATAGGAGAAAATAAAATGAAGAAAAGAGACTATTAAAAACACAAGCCTGTGAAAGCAAGTTATTTTATTGACTTATTAATTACCTTAAGAACATCATAAACAGCAACATTTTTTTCGGTATCCTGAGTAAGTATAGTTCGTTTATCATTGAGTACATGATATTTTCTAATAGCAGCAGCTCCTTTTAGAGTTCGATATGGTTCCTGATTAAACGGTACAGTAGGTAAATCTTCAAAATCAGCTGATTCATCACTTTTTCGTAATTTCTGGAAATTTGAAATTATTATTTTTAAATAAATAAATAAAATATTTATTAAATGCAAACACAAAAGTAAATTTTAATAATTTAATTATACTTTTATAATGTCATATTATATTTTCAATATATTTTTTTTAAATCATAATTTTATTAAACTATATTTGATAATATTATGATTTAAATTAATATAAAATTTTTTTTTTAAAAAATACTTAAAATATTTTTTCTCAGAAAAAATTAAAAAAACATTTATTTTCTGTTTCAATTTTTCAACTATCAACAAAGCTTCTAAAACCTAATTGCACTATTAATAAACTATATAAGGTAGTTTTAAATTTCTTACATATAACTAAAATTACATTTAAAATATTTAATTTTAACTTACTTACCCAACAATTAATCGAGGACTCTGATGTAGCTACCCAAATAGCACTCATATCTGGAGTTGTAACCATTTTAACAACGGGAGCCGATTCATTGCATACAAGTTGAACTTTATTAGGGTTTTTTAAATCAGTCATAAAAATTTTTTTATCACGACCACCAGACACAACATGAGAAAAATTGTCTGTTGCCTGGAAAAAAAAAAAAATTTTAATATAATATAATCAATGAACATAATTTATATTTAAATACTGAATAATTACAGTTAAAGCCCAAACTCCTTCTTTATGTATTCGTAATGTTTGTATGCATTGTTGCTGTCCTAGTGACCATAACTTAATAGTACCATCTGAGCTGCCAGACAAACATTGTGTACCATCTCGATTTACAACCAAAGCTTTAACATTATCTGTATGTCCAATTAGTTTCATCATACAATCACTTGTTCTTGTATCCCATACCCTTAAAACTTTTTCTGTACTTCCACTGATTAAAACGGTTCCACTATTATTCAATGCTAAGCTATAAATAGAATTTTTGCTACCTGGTAAGGAAGCCGCTAAACATAAAAAGCATACATAATATATTTATCTTAATTAATATTAAGAACATACTTGTTACAGTATTGTTAGTGGTAGTTAAAGTTGTTAACATATTAACATCCCACATGAATATTGTTTTGTCTAATCCAGCAGAAGCAACCACTTCTTTATCACGAGCATATGCCAGAGCTCTAACATAATCTTTATGAGTTCGTAATGTTGATAGGCAAGTATTTTCTTTCCGTAAACCCCATAATTTTACAGTTGTATCTGAACTAGCTGAAATCACTGTAAATACCAATTTAAAAATTATATATAATATATATATAATGTAAATACAAAAAAATGTAAGAATGAAAGATATATTAAAAAAAATTGTTGACAAAAGAAATATTTTCTATTGATATAAATGTATAATTGAACTAATATATATGATTTTTAATTAATTTGACTTACAATAATTTCCACCACAACACAATATAATATCATTAACCCAATCAGTATGATGTTCTAATGAACGCAAATATGTTGCTTCAATATTATCTCGGACATCCCACTGTCGTATAATGCCATCACGTCCAGCAGAATATAATATTCCTTGTTTGGAATCTAACTGTAAAGAGTTAACACCAGCACGGTGTCTACGTTCTTCTTCTTCACGAATAACAAATGATATCTAATATTACGTGAAAAATATAATTGAAACATTAAACACGTCTTGATAGTTTATTTTTAGACACTGGAAACCCAAAAATAATTTATAAGTAAAACAATAATTACTTGTACTTTTTTACGCCCAGGTTGTGTGATACAATTTTTATGTAAAGTACTCATGTTGTCTTTAGAATTATATTAAGTTCTCAATAACCTTATGCATTTTTTTTTTCATTCAAATTTATATAAATCCAATTAAAATAAAATTACAATATAACACAACCGATTTATAGAAATAGTATAAAATTTCAAAACCGTGATTACAGAATGAATAATCAATAATGTTATAAGACTTATCACAATAAATGTAAATATAAATAAAAGATAAGATAAATAATACCGTACAATCATGGATAAGAAAAGTGTTTATTTTTCAGCCTGGATAATAATAATTATAATGGTTAAACACCATATGGATATATTATAGCATAGAATACAGATTATAGTATTACAGTATTGAAAATATACTTTTTTAAATAATTACTTGTGATAGAAAATTATAAAAAACTAGCTGAACCTGTGTACTTTGTACCCCGTTAAATCCTACCTCCTAAATGTCTCAAACTGTGTGTTAATCTACTAACAAAAATCTCCAACGTATATTTAAAAATGTCTGCTTGGTTCTTTAAATGAGTAGCCAAGAAGGCCAAACAAAATTGATAAAGAAAATACTTTTAAGTTTCCCAAACTTCATCAACACCCTAAAAAAATTAGCTTGGATAAGTGGAATGATCTTCAAAGTTTAAAGTCCATAATGCCCTATGATTGTCATTGTTTTTATGATGCATTGCCTCATATGGATTAGGGTGTGTCATAAAGCCAAGAAAAAAGTGTAACGATTGTCATCATCGACATCGTACATTACTCCCTACGTTGAGCACGGCTAATATGCTGAGTGTTAATAATGCAAATATGGTCGCACAATTGTGCAATGTAATATTATGCTGACGAGCACGCGTCGAGTTAATGACCGACCGAGACTCCTAGCAGTGTAATGGACAGTTGAGTGTCAAGAGTTGATGGTGAAGGTGACGAGGGCTAACAACCAGGGGCGGATTTAACAATTTTCCGCCCCTATGCCAAATTAACTTTACCGCCCCTATCTAAAAAAACTTACTACCTCTTTAATAAAATATCCTCAAATAAATTAATTTTTTCATATATATACGTTGAGTACTTGCTTCACATAAGGTAACCCTGATCCCTAGTAATAATATCACACACCGAGTTCGAGTCTCCGAGACCTCGTAAATATAAACAGAACGACACTAGACCAAGTCCACCACCGAGTGCAGACAACGGAGCGATAGGAGAAGAGGAGACGTTACAAAAGTAAAGACTAAAGACCTAAAAAATATTGTTTAAATTTAATTGTTTTTTTTTACTTGTTGTTTCTTACTATTTTGTATTATATTTTTAAAGTTTTAATTTAATTTTAGTTGTAACAAAAGACTGTTCAAAAGTGTTATTATTTTTATTTACTTGTTGATTTATAGTCATGAATAATTATATTTTTAAAATATTGTTTAAATGATGTTTTAACATTTTATTTATTGTATCTGTTCAAAAGCAATGTTCATTTTATTTACTAGTTAATTTATACCTAGTTATATTTTATTATAATTCTTTTTTAATTGATATTTTATTTGTTGAGTAACAGACTGGTTAAATGTGTTATTATTTTTTGAAATAAATTGTTCATTTTTATACCTAATAATAAAAAAGAATTGTCATGGTACTTATTAATATTAATAACGTATTTTATTCTGATGTTCTAAAAAATAAACAAAATATATTTTAAACACTATACATTTTAAAAACCATAAATGGAAAATCATTAAAACAACCTATCTCAATATTATTATTTTATAACCACACATATCTCATTTAAATTTTTTTTGTTGGCCGGGGGACCCATTTTAAAGATTAATTATGTCATATGGACAATTTTATCAGTTAAAGCTTGCTGCAGCTTTTTCAATTCGAAATAACATTCCGGAACTCAATTAATCAATCATCGAAAAAATTAAAAAAAAAAAAGGGTTTTTCCAAAAAAATTTTTCGTTAAAACCTCATCGGCCCAGCTGTTCTCAATTGATGAATTGTTATACATTTATTTAAATATATATATAAAATGACAACAAAATATTATAGTTTTATCAAAAAATATTTGTTTTGATGGTCTTTTGTTCCACATTTGAAAGAAGTATAATGTGAAACAAATGTATATAGCCCATATATTACTACAGACTTATATTTTATCTAGAGAAGCAACTCACAGTATTTATCATTGAGAATGATGAAGTCTGTAGGAAGTGCTCAAATCAGGCGTCTGCCTTGTTTTGGGTTGGCAAAAAAATGTCAAATACTTACTGAGTACTATTCTAACTATTTCTTTAATAAGGCAATTTTAAATCAATTAGAAGACAAAAAAATCAAATAAAAATAAAGAAAAAAATTAATATTTTTCCAGACATAAAATTTTTTTAATTTATCATAGTTTATAATTAAAACATACAGTACCCATCACATATTATTGAATCATTTATATTCATCGTTCTGTATATTGATACAATAATTATTATTATCAGCTTTACTTTAAGGGTTTTTCTAAAAAAATCGTTAATAACTATTAAAGAAGAATATAAATATCAGATTTAAATGATTTTCGTTTGTGTTAATGGGTAAATTATTTTAATTATTGTAGTTCAACAGTAAATATTTGTCTCACTCATTTCGTAAGCAAGTCAACTAATTTTTTCTTATCCATAGTACGAATATTTGTATTAATGTATTTCAAAATCAAATGTTGATTAGTATTTACCAAATATATTACACAAATCACAATGATAGACTTTAATACACACCTGCTAATTTATAAGCATTTATAATAGTGTTCTACATGTACGGTACTGGGCAATTCATTGGTTTCATTGGTTATTTTCAATGTCATAACTGTTTAGTTTGAATTATTATTATTAGGAAACTGTGTAAAAATTTGCTGCATTATTGGAAGAATATAGATAATATTTTGAATGTAAATTAAAAATTGATTGAATTATCAAAAATGCAAAAAAGATAACAGATTTAATACAATTTTAGACCTTGGACATAAATAGCTTAAAAAAAATTAATTTGACCAACAATTTTTGAAGTTTTTGATTTAGCAACATGATGTTCTATTTTGTACAAACTACTAATATGTATATATTTTTTTAAAAATTAATTATCAGAACATGATACATTTTAAAAAATATTGAAATTAGAATCATAATTTTTGATTAATACAATTTTTATGGATAAACCAGATATAGTATAAATAAAATAACCTTTAAGTTTAAAAGATTCAAAAACATATAAACAAGTTTTGGGCTTAATAAAAAAATATATCTCTTTAAATTTTTCATTCAAAATCTCCTAGTGAAAATAACAAAAGAAGTTTTACAAACAATTTAAAATAACGAATATCACTAAGAACATACACTATATTATTTTTTATAAACAAGGGCCGTGTTTATAAAAGGTTACAAGGCTAATACATTTCAAATAAAATTAATTGACTTTTTTACCTATATTGGTTATAGATAATCATTTTAATTGTATGGCGGCTTCTTATGGGAGAAAATTGAAAATAATGTATTGAGATTTGATGCATCAAAATTAAATCGCGATAGCCTTCAAACTAAATGTTATCAAGCAGCTGAATATAAATCAAATCATAAAGGATAGGGAGTAGGCTTAATATATTATAGATAACACAATATTAAAAACAAAAATAGACAAATTTTATAAAACATTTATTGAATTTAAACCATCTTTCTCAATAACTTGTTAATGGTATCTTCACGATTTCCAAAATCACCACCTTCAACATAGTGATTGGTCTTCTTACGCCAGCCTCCAGTAGGGGTGTTTAACTGATTAAAAAAAAAAAAAAATATTAATACAAATGAAGCAATAACAAAATTATTCAAATATTAGTTTTAATGAATAAAATTCACATGAAACTTCTTTTTAAAACTGGTAAAAATAGGTTTATTGTTTAAGGGGTCACATCATAGAATAAATGCAATTAGAATGGTCACTAATAAGATTTTAAACAGGTAACATGGGTAACAAGTTCAAATATCATTTGGCCATTATGGAGTCCCAACAGTGTATATATTTTATACATTCTATGGTTTAATTAACAGTATACATGAAAAAAATGATGTTCAATATTTTCAACATAATAACCACAGAATAAATGTTCTAACTTTTTAAGCTAAATACTTTTTAAGTAAATAGGACTCTATAAATATGACTATTGAATCTTGTTAACATCTAAAGTGACTATTCTGATTACATATACTTCGCGGTTGCATTGGTATTATGACTTAACATGTTTATATAAGTTAAAAATTTTAAACATTAAGACTGATCGGAGCAAGTTTGATATCAATTAAGTTAATCATTTTGTACAAATTAGTGAGCATTTGAAATAATTCTTTGAATATTTCATTGATGCACTCATTGGTATGTTTGTAAATTATTCCAAACAGAAAGAATAATAAAAAGTAATAACTGAACAATTTGTTTACAGAGAAGTTAGGAAAATGAACATACTGATGCCTTAAAATAATATTAATAAATATTAAAAGTATACTTTACTGATGACAATTTCTTTTAACTTCTAGAATTAAGATTTATTTTGTTATTTTAAACAAAAATTATAAATATATTTACAACATTAATGAACAATCAAAAATAAAATTTAATAAAAAATATGAATGCACCAAGTATTTATTTAACTCCATTATAACAAACATTTTATATGAAGCAATTATTATCAATATATATATATATAAAAAGATAATTAAAATAAATTAATTACTTCAACATTTAATTTATGACAACTTGGAAGGTTAAAAAATCATAGAGATCTAACCATGGATGTGTCAATAAAATATATAAAAAGAAATAATAATAAAAAGCTTACTTTAAAAGGCCAGAGGAAATTCATTGCATACTTGAAACGACGATCAGCCCTATATAAACAATGAACTAAGTCTTCTGTACATATGATACCATATTTGCCCAATTTCTTTTCAATCATTTCATTGTTAGTGATTGGAATGCGCTGGCCATTAATTTTAGCAAACCCTCTCTTGTAAACCAATTCTCTAACACTCTTCAAATTGGGATACCCCCATGTTACATAGGGTTCACAAATTCTCAACATATTTAATGTTGCCTAAAAAAATAAATATTTTTAACATAATTAAGCAATAAGTATTGTATTGGAAGATATAATAAATTATTACTTTATTCAATTTAATGAAAACTCCATTATTTATTTGACGTAATCTAAACAACTGCAATACTTTCTTCACCTTAGGAGCTACTTGGTTCACACTAAATTAATAAAAATAACAAATAATAAAATAAATGGTACTCTAAATACATAAATAATAAAATACAAACATACCCACGAATACGAATGATGAATGCCAATTTGGGTTCTGGGGCAATATAAAAATCACCTGCTTTTTTTGCATTTCTTGCTAAACGAATTTCATCTCTTTCCTTCATTCGAAATTCCTTGACATAAGCTTCAGCACGTTTAAAGTACTTTTTAGTCTTCTTAACACGCTCTTTACGCTCCTATAATTTTAATTTTTTTAATAATTACATTTAATAGATAAAAAATGTAAAAGATAAGCATGTACTCATAGCTCTAAGTCAAATTAATATTACATACTTCAATAGCTTTCTTCAATTGCTTGAGTTTGAAAGCTGTACGAGCCTTGCGTCTTTTGAGAACAGACTCCGGCACTGCCGGAAGTCTTTTTGGAGCACTATAAAATTAAATTAAAATAAATAAAGGGCATTTGTTTTTATATTATAGACAAATACCAAATTAACATTAATAACGCACTCCATTTGGAAATAATAATCAAATAGACAATGATTAAATAATATTTAATCAAAATACATCTAGGTATATGAAACTATACACTTTACTGAGTGGATTAATACGGATAAATATAACTTACTTGTCTACATCGGCCATCTTAGTAGAACAAACGAGAAGGTACGATATGAAAATGTAAACAGTTCACGCGAAAAGAGCTAACCCGAATTCGACAGTAGAAATATTGTATTTTAATAATATTTAAGGTTAGATAAAACGGAGTCCTGTACAGTGTGACCAACAACCACACATGAATAATATAATTTTTATGTCTCCAAAGGTCTTTAGTTGTTCGTTTTTCACATGTTCTTGCGTGATTTATTGTCTATATCATTTTCTGAAGGTTATAAGCTATTGTTCTTCCAACTTTTTGTTCCATAGGCATATAAAAAAACCTTTTAAGCCCTTAGTTTTGTAGCTATTCACTGAGCATATAAGTACCATTTATATTTTTTAACTGGTACAAATAAAAATACATATAAATATTGTTTATTTATTATGTATCATGAAACTGATGAAACAAATCAAGTTTAACAATGTGAATTGTGAATATTGAGTATGCTCTAGGATTTGTGATGATAATCGACGGTTAATGTTTGGAATTTTATCACTGTCTTATCTATTATTATTTTCATTTTATATCAAGGAATGGTATAATATTCTGCTTGTTATGATTTTTGTTATTTCTAACTTGATTGTTTATCTTGATATATATATATATATATAGATATATATGAATTAAATCGTGGTTTTTTCATTAATTTTTATGAGTTTTGTTGTCTAATAAATCATTTTCTAAGTATGGTCAACATAATCACCTTAATTTAGACCATGGTTCTAATACCTAGATTCTAGTACCGTATGTTAGATACCTGAAGTCTGATATGATAACAGCTTTAACAGCTGTTGAACTCAATCATAATTTTATATAGGTTATTTACTATTATATCTATAATCGTGACTCAAATTCTAAGTACTGCGTTTAATTCAACGTTCTATATTTGTCTGATAGGTGTTTATTATACATGCCAACGTGCATTTTTAGATTTTATGGTTTAATAGTATTTATGTAAAAATATCTTATTATACCAACCTATATTAATTGATTTATCAAGGAATGAAATAAAGACTACAGGTAGATAATTTTTATTAATTTTATTAATTAATTATATTTAACTTTTTTTTCATTAAAGTGAAAGTTTGTATCACATGTCAATATTTTTATATTTCATTAATTAATCTAAGTGTACTAAGTGCATTATGTTTGAATTAGATTTAAAGAAATTGGCTTAACCCTTTTAATTATTCTTGCTTAGGTATCTGTATCAGAGTTCATGATTTTATCTTTTTAACTATACCATATTAACTGTCATCTTAGGAAAAAATAATAAAAATTTTAACAATAATTTGTGTACCAGAAAATATGATTATCAGTACCTATATTTAAGTAAAAATACAAAGTCCTTTGTTATATTTTATGAATTTCCATTCCATTTTGGATATGACTTCTTGTCTAAAATACTTCTATCCTCAAATTTGACAGACCATGATATTAAAAATAATATAATTATTCTAGAATGAGTGATTTAATGAAAATTGATGTAAATAAAAATATAAATAATTATAACTTTTTATTTTTAGATTTTACAATGTCTGTACTTAATTCTAAGTCTGGTTTCAATAGACTTTTCCCATTTGCTAAGAAAAAGCCAAATATACCTTCAGATAAAATTGATTCAAAAACAAACAAAACAAAATTAATTGAAGATATAATATGTCCAGTTATAAAATCTACAGAATCATTTCGATGTGATGTTTTAACAACAAATAATGAAAAAGCAAAACATGTTCAAGAAATAGCATATATTACTGAAGTTCCTAAAAAAAATGTATTGGAAATCCGTACAGCCATTGAATCACAAAATAATACCGAAATTGATTCAAAAAGTAACAAATCCATTACGCGAAAATCATCTAATGTGTCAGAGGTTACCATTGATGATATTAAAAAACCTAAAGAAAACTACCAACGTTGGAATATTCCTTTCTCAAGTAAATTTAAAGGCAAAGCATTTGATAAAACCTTATTGACAATGCAAGATCTCATATACTATAATCCAGTCACCAACCCTATAGTAAAAGAACCTAAAGTTGAACAAAGAGAAGAAGATGATCCAGATAATGATTTATTACCTATTGACTCAGTGAGAAAAATTATATTTCAGTTTAATAAGATAATTATGTTAATTGTATTATTTTAAGTTTTTTTTTAAAACAAATTGAATAAATTTTTTTTATCTTATCTCTAATGCCGGGTC
>JASXSY010000156.1:0-62360 GCA_034509805.1 Sipha maydis
ATTCATATGTTTTTTTTTTGCTTTTTGAAAAAATTAGAATGTTCAAATATTGAATAATCATATATTTAGGACAAAAGGTCAATACACTTTGTATCGAGATCATATAATTTTTAATATTTTCATAAATTTAGTTGTATATTTACATATTTGGAAACTATAATAATTTTACATCGTTAGGATTTATGTATACATTTAATTAAACATAAAATTTAAGTTTTAATTTGACTTTGTGCATTTTAAGGAATTGCAGATTTAGGATATGATAAACGTAAATTAATATATATTGATCATTCGAATGTTATAGAAATACATTCAAATTGAGCACTACACATGGTTCTATTTGAGTATTTGATATAGAAAAATTTCTTATGATCTTAATAAGAGATATTTTTCTTTTTCAGATGATGTTTCCGATATCGTTATAATGCTGATGTCGAATTTCGTTCGTGTGCCGACTACTAGTGCATCAATATTTGCTACTATAGTTTTCGGGAAAAATGTGATTTGCAAATGAATCTCTCTTTAAGTACGACCTATATATATAAATTATTATCAATAGTTTACACAATCATTGTCAATAGTTTTTTAATAATTGTTACTTATTTATAATTATTTGTAAATACTCTCGCATCATCGATGCTTCGTTAAAAAATTACAAAGTAACAGCTGTCCACTCAAATTTTTAAAAGCATAATTTCGTGTAAACTCTTGTTATTGAAACTCTTATTTTTTAACTAATATTAGATAACCGTAAAATCCATTTGTATTTAACTATTTATATATTTAACTATTTAAAAATAAATTTATATATTTAACTATTTATATATTTAACTATTTAAAAATAACTAATTATTTAACTATATATGTATTTAACTATTTATATATACAATTTTATATTAATTTACGCATCTTTAAATGATTTTTACCTTGAATATCATTGTTCTCACATTCATATGTTTTTTTTTTGTTTTTTGAAAAAATTAGAATGTTCAAATATTGAATAATCATATATTTAGGACAAAAGGTCAATACACTTTGTATCGAGATCATATAATTTTTAATATTTTCATAAATTTAGTTGTATATTTACATATTTGGAAACTATAATTATTTTACATCGTTAGGATTTATGTATACATTTAATTAAACATAAAATTTAAGTTTTAATTTGACTTTGTGCATTTTAAGGAATTGCAGATTTAGGATATGATAAACGTAAATTAATATATATTGATCATTCGAATGTTATAGAAATACATTCAAATTGAGCACTACACATGGTTCTATTTGAGTATTTGATATAGAACAATTTCTTATGATCTTAATAAGAGATATTTTTCTTTTTCAGATGATGTTTCCGATATCGTTATAATGCTGATGTCGAATTTCGTTCGTGTGCCGACTACTAGTGCATCAATATTTGCTACTATAGTTTTCGGGAAAAATGTGATTTGCAAATGAATCTCTCTTTAAGTACGACCTATATATATAAATTATTATCAATAGTTTACACAATCATTGTCAATAGTTTTTTAATAATTGTTACTTATTTATAATTATTTGTAAATACTCTCGCATCATCGATGCTTCGTTAAAAAATTACAAAGTAACAGCTGTCCACTCAAATTTTTAAAAGCATAATTTCGTGTAAACTCTTGTTATTGAAACTCTTATTTTTTAACTAATATTAGAAAACCGTAAAATCCATTTGTATTTAACTATTTATATATACAATTTTATATTAATTTACGCATCTTTAAATTATTTTTACCTTGAATATCATTGTTCTCACATTCATATGTTTTTTTTTTGCTTTTTGAAAAAATTAGAATGTTCAAATATTGAATAATCATATATTTAGGACAAAAGTTCAATACACTATGTATCGAGATCATATAATTTTTAATATTTTCATAAATTTAGTTGTATATTTACATATTTGGAAACTATAATAATTTTACATCGTTAGGATTTATGTATACATTTAATTAAACATAAAATTTAAGTTTTAATTTGACTTTGTGCATTTTAAGGAATTGCAGATTTAGGATATGATAAACGTAAATTAATATATATTGATCATTCGAATGTTATAGAAATACATTCAAATTGAGCACTACACATGGTTCTATTTGAGTATTTGATATAGAACAATTTCTTATAATCTTAATGAGAGATATTTTTCTTTTTCAGATGATGTTTCCGATATCGTTAAAATGCCGATGTCGAATTTCGTTCGTGTGCCGACTACCAGTGCATCAATATTTGCTACTATAGTTTTCGGGAAAAATAAGATTTGCAAATGAATCTCTCTTTAAGTACGACTTATATATATAAATTATTATCAATAGTTTACACAATCATTGGCAATAGTTTCATAATAATTGTTATTTATAATTATTTGTAAATACTCTCGCATCATCGATGCTTCGTTAAAAAATTACAAAGTAACAGCTGTCTGCTCAAATTTTTAAAAGCATAATTTCGTGTAAACTCTTGTTATTGAAACTCTTATTTTTTAACTAATATTAGATAACCGTAAAATCCATTTGTATTTAACTATTTATATATTTAACTATTTAAAAATAAATTTATATATTTAACTATTTATATATTTAACTATTTAAAAATAACTAATTATTTAACTATATATGTATTTAACTATTTATATATACAATTTTATATTAATTTACGCATCTTTAAATGATTTTTACCTTGAATATCATTGTTCTCACATTCATATGTTTTTTTTTTGTTTTTTGAAAAAATTAGAATGTTCAAATATTGAATAATCATATATTTAGGACAAAAGGTCAATACACTTTGTATCGAGATCATATAATTTTTAATATTTTCATAAATTTAGTTGTATATTTACATATTTGGAAACTATAATTATTTTACATCGTTAGGATTTATGTATACATTTAATTAAACATAAAATTTAAGTTTTAATTTGACTTTGTGCATTTTAAGGAATTGCAGATTTAGGATATGATAAACGTAAATTAATATATATTGATCATTCGAATGTTATAGAAATACATTCAAATTGAGCACTACACATGGTTCTATTTGAGTATTTGATATAGAACAATTTCTTATGATCTTAATAAGAGATATTTTTCTTTTTCAGATGATGTTTCCGATATCGTTATAATGCTGATGTCGAATTTCGTTCGTGTGCCGACTACTAGTGCATCAATATTTGCTACTATAGTTTTCGGGAAAAATGTGATTTGCAAATGAATCTCTCTTTAAGTACGACCTATATATATAAATTATTATCAATAGTTTACACAATCATTGTCAATAGTTTTTTAATAATTGTTACTTATTTATAATTATTTGTAAATACTCTCGCATCATCGATGCTTCGTTAAAAAATTACAAAGTAACAGCTGTCCACTCAAATTTTTAAAAGCATAATTTCGTGTAAACTCTTGTTATTGAAACTCTTATTTTTTAACTAATATTAGAAAACCGTAAAATCCATTTGTATTTAACTATTTATATATACAATTTTATATTAATTTACGCATCTTTAAATTATTTTTACCTTGAATATCATTGTTCTCACATTCATATGTTTTTTTTTTGCTTTTTGAAAAAATTAGAATGTTCAAATATTGAATAATCATATATTTAGGACAAAAGTTCAATACACTATGTATCGAGATCATATAATTTTTAATATTTTCATAAATTTAGTTGTATATTTACATATTTGGAAACTATAATAATTTTACATCGTTAGGATTTATGTATACATTTAATTAAACATAAAATTTAAGTTTTAATTTGACTTTGTGCATTTTAAGGAATTGCAGATTTAGGATATGATAAACGTAAATTAATATATATTGATCATTCGAATGTTATAGAAATACATTCAAATTGAGCACTACACATGGTTCTATTTGAGTATTTGATATAGAACAATTTCTTATGATCTTAATAAGAGATATTTTTCTTTTTCAGATGATGTTTCCGATATCGTTATAATGCTGATGTCGAATTTCGTTCGTGTGCCGACTACTAGTGCATCAATATTTGCTACTATAGTTTTCGGGAAAAATGTGATTTGCAAATGAATCTCTCTTTAAGTACGACCTATATATATAAATTATTATCAATAGTTTACACAATCATTGTCAATAGTTTTTTAATAATTGTTACTTATTTATAATTATTTGTAAATACTCTCGCATCATCGATGCTTCGTTAAAAAATTACAAAGTAACAGCTGTCCACTCAAATTTTTAAAAGCATAATTTCGTGTAAACTCTTGTTATTGAAACTCTTATTTTTTAACTAATATTAGATAACCGTAAAATCCATTTGTATTTAACTATTTATATATACAATTTTATATTAATTTTCGCATCTTAAAATGATTTTTACCTTGAATATCATTGTTCTCACATTCATATGTTTTTTTTTTGCTTTTTGAAAAAATTAGAATGTTCAAATATTGAATAAACATATATTTAGGACAAAAGTTCAATACACTATGTATCGAGATCGGATAATTTTTAATATTTTCATAAATTTAGTTGTACATTTACATATTTGGAAACTATAATAATTTTACATCGTTAGGATTTATGTGTACATTTAATTAAACATAAAATTTAAGTTTTAATTTGACTTTGTGCATTTTAAGGAATTGCAGATTTAGGATATGATAAACGTAAATTAATATATATTGATCATTAGAATGTTATAGAAATACATTCAAATTGAGCACTACACATGGTTCTATTTGAGTATTTGATATAGAACAATTTCTTATGATCTTAATAAGAGATATTTTTCTTTTTCAGATGATGTTTCCGATATCGTTATAATGCTGATGTCGAATTTCGTTCGTGTGCCGACTACTAGTGCATCAATATTTGCTACTATAGTTTTCGGGAAAAATGTGATTTGCAAATGAATCTCTCTTTAAGTACGACCTATATATATAAATTATTATCAATAGTTTACACAATCATTGTCAATAGTTTTTTAATAATTGTTACTTATTTATAATTATTTGTAAATACTCTCGCATCATCGATGCTTCGTTAAAAAATTACAAAGTAACAGCTGTCCACTCAAATTTTTAAAAGCATAATTTCGTGTAAACTCTTGTTATTGAAACTCTTATTTTTTAATTAATATTAGATAACCGTAAAATCCATTTGTATTTAACTATTTATATATACAATTTTATATTAATTTACGCATCTTTAAATGATTTTTACCTTGAATATCATTGTTCTCACATTCATATGTTTTTTTTTTGCTTTTTGAAAAAATTAGAATGTTCAAATATTGAATAATCATATATTTAGGACAAAAGGTCAATACACTTTGTATCGAGATCATATAATTTTTAATATTTTCATAAATTTAGTTGTATATTTACATATTTGGAAACTATAATTATTTTACATCGTTAGGATTTATGTATACATTTAATTAAACATAAAATTTAAGTTTTAATTTGACTTTGTGCATTTTAAGGAATTGCAGATTTAGGATATGATAAACGTAAATTAATATATATTGATCATTCGAATGTTATAGAAATACATTCAAATTGAGCACTACACATGGTTCTATTTGAGTATTTGATATAGAACAATTTCTTATGATCTTAATAAGAGATATTTTTCTTTTTCAGATGATGTTTCCGATATCGTTATAATGCTGATGTCGAATTTCGTTCGTGTGCCGACTACTAGTGCATCAATATTTGCTACTATAGTTTTCGGGAAAAATGTGATTTGCAAATGAATCTCTCTTTAAGTACGACCTATATATATAAATTATTATCAATAGTTTACACAATCATTGTCAATAGTTTTTTAATAATTGTTACTTATTTATAATTATTTGTAAATACTCTCGCATCATCGATGCTTCGTTAAAAAATTACAAAGTAACAGCTGTCCACTCAAATTTTTAAAAGCATAATTTCGTGTAAACTCTTGTTATTGAAACTCTTATTTTTTAACTAATATTAGATAACCGTAAAATCCATTTGTATTTAACTATTTATATATTTAACTATTTAAAAATAAATTTATATATTTAACTATTTATATATTTAACTATTTAAAAATAACTAATTATTTAACTATATATGTATTTAACTATTTATATATACAATTTTATATTAATTTACGCATCTTTAAATGATTTTTACCTTGAATATCATTGTTCTCACATTCATATGTTTTTTTTTTGCTTTTTGAAAAAATTAGAATGTTCAAATATTGAATAAACATATATTTAGGACAAAAGTTCAATACACTATGTATCGAGATCGGATAATTTTTAATATTTTCATAAATTTAGTTGTACATTTACATATTTGGAATCTATAATAATTTTACATCGTTAGGATTTATGTGTACATTTAATTAAACATAAAATTTAAGTTTTAATTTGACTTTGTGCATTTTAAGGAATTGCAGATTTAGGATATGATAAACGTAAATTAATATATATTGATCATTAGAATGTTATAGAAATACATTCAAATTGAGCACTACACATGGTTCTATTTGAGTATTTGATATAGAACAATTTCTTATGATCTTAATAAGAGATATTTTTCTTTTTCAGATGATGTTTCCGATATCGTTATAATGCTGATGTCGAATTTCGTTCGTGTGCCGACTACTAGTGCATCAATATTTGCTACTATAGTTTTCGGGAAAAATGTGATTTGCAAATGAATCTCTCTTTAAGTACGACCTATATATATAAATTATTATCAATAGTTTACACAATCATTGTCAATAGTTTTTTAATAATTGTTACTTATTTATAATTATTTGTAAATACTCTCGCATCATCGATGCTTCGTTAAAAAATTACAAAGTAACAGCTGTCCACTCAAATTTTTAAAAGCATAATTTCGTGTTAACTATTGTTATTGAAAAAATTATTTTTTAACTAATATTAGATAACCGTAAAATCCATTTGTATTTAACTATTTATATATACAATTTTATATTAATTTACGCATCTTTAAATGATTTTTACCTTGAATATCATTGTTCTCACATTCATATGTTTTTTTTTTGCTTTTTGAAAAAATTAGAATGTTCAAATATTGAATAATCATATATTTAGGACAAAAGGTCAATACACTTTGTATCGAGATCATATAATTTTTAATATTTTCATAAATTTAGTTGTATATTTACATATTTGGAAACTATAATAATTTTACATCGTTAGGATTTATGTATACATTTAATTAAACATAAAATTTAAGTTTTAATTTGACTTTGTGCATTTTAAGGAATTGCAGATTTAGGATATGATAAACGTAAATTAATATATATTGATCATTAGAATGTTATAGAAATACATTCAAATTGAGCACTACACATGGTTCTATTTGAGTATTTGATATAGAACAATTTCTTATGATCTTAATAAGAGATATTTTTCTTTTTCAGATGATGTTTCCGATATCGTTATAATGCTGATGTCGAATTTCGTTCGTGTGCCGACTACTAGTGCATCAATATTTGCTACTATAGTTTTCGGGAAAAATGTGATTTGCAAATGAATCTCTCTTTAAGTACGACTTATATATATAAATTATTATCAATAGTTTACACAATCATTGTCAATAGTTTTTTAATAATTGTTACTTATTTATAATTATTTGTAAATCCTCCCGCATCATCGATGCTTCGTTAAAAAATTACAAAGTAACAGCTGTCTACTCAAATTTTTAAAAGCATAATTTCGTGTAAACTATTGTTATTGAAACTCTTATTTTTTAACTAATATTAGATAACCGTAAAATCCATTTGTATTTAACTATTTATATATACAATTTTATATTAATTTACGCATCTTAAAATGATTTTTACCTTGAATATCATTGTTCTCACATTCATATGTTTTTTTTTTGCTTTTTGAAAAAATTAGAATGTTCAAATATTGAATAAACATATATTTAGGACAAAAGTTCAATACACTATGTATCGAGATCGGATAATTTTTAATATTTTCATAAATTTAGTTGTACATTTACATATTTGGAATCTATAATAATTTTACATCGTTAGGATTTATGTGTACATTTAATTAAACATAAAATTTAAGTTTTAATTTGACTTTGTGCATTTTAAGGAATTGCAGATTTAGGATATGATAAACGTAAATTAATATATATTGATCATTAGAATGTTATAGAAATACATTCAAATTGAGCACTACACATGGTTCTATTTGAGTATTTGATATAGAACAATTTCTTATGATCTTAATAAGAGATATTTTTCTTTTTCAGATGATGTTTCCGATATCGTTATAATGCTGATGTCGAATTTCGTTCGTGTGCCGACTACTAGTGCATCAATATTTGCTACTATAGTTTTCGGGAAAAATGTGATTTGCAAATGAATCTCTCTTTAAGTACGACCTATATATATAAATTATTATCAATAGTTTACACAATCATTGTCAATAGTTTTTTAATAATTGTTACTTATTTATAATTATTTGTAAATACTCTCGCATCATCGATGCTTCGTTAAAAAATTACAAAGTAACAGCTGTCCACTCAAATTTTTAAAAGCATAATTTCGTGTAAACTCTTGTTATTGAAACAATTATTTTTTAACTAATATTAGATAACCGTAAAATCCATTTGTATTTAACTATTTATACATTTAACTATTTAAAAATAAATTTATATATTTAACTATTTATATATTTAACTATTTAAAAATAACTAATTATTTAACTATATATGTATTTAACTATTTATATATACAATTTTATATTAATTTACGCATCTTTAAATGATTTTTACCTTGAATATCATTGTTCTCACATTCATATGTTTTTTTTTTGCTTTTTGAAAAAATTAGAATGTTCAAATATTGAATAATCATATATTTAGGACAAAAGGTCAATACACTTTGTATCGAGATCATATAATTTTTAATATTTTCATAAATTTAGTTGTATATTTACATATTTGGAAACTATAATTATTTTACATCGTTAGGATTTATGTATACATTTAATTAAACATAAAATTTAAGTTTTAATTTGACTTTGTGCATTTTAAGGAATTGCAGATTTAGGATATGATAAACGTAAACTAATATATATTGATCATTCGAATGTTATAGAAATACATTCAAATTGAGCACTACACATGGTTCTATTTGAGTATTTGATATAGAACAATTTCTTATGATCTTAATAAGAGATATTTTTCTTTTTCAGATGATGTTTCCGATATCGTTATAATGCTGATGTCGAATTTCGTTCGTGTGCCGACTACTAGTGCATCAATATTTGCTACTATAGTTTTCGGGAAAAATGTGATTTGCAAATGAATCTCTCTTTAAGTACGACCTATATATATAAATTATTATCAATAGTTTACACAATCATTGTCAATAGTTTTTTAATAATTGTTACTTATTTATAATTATTTGTAAATACTCTCGCATCATCGATGCTTCGTTAAAAAATTACAAAGTAACAGCTGTCCACTCAAATTTTTAAAAGCATAATTTCGTGTAAACTCTTGTTATTGAAACTCTTATTTTTTAATTAATATTAGATAACCGTAAAATCCATTTGTATTTAACTATTTATATATACAATTTTATATTAATTTACGCATCTTTAAATGATTTTTACCTTGAATATCATTGTTCTCACATTCATATGTTTTTTTTTTGCTTTTTGAAAAAATTAGAATGTTCAAATATTGAATAATCATATATTTAGGACAAAAGTTCAATACACTATGTATCGAGATCATATAATTTTTAATATTTTCATAAATTTAGTTGTATATTTACATATTTGGAAACTATAATAATTTTACATCGTTAGGATTTATGTATACATTTAATTAAACATAAAATTTAAGTTTTAATTTGACTTTGTGCATTTTAAGGAATTGCAGATTTAGGATATGATAAACGTAAATTAATATATATTGATCATTCGAATGTTATAGAAATACATTCAAATTGAGCACTACACATGGTTCTATTTGAGTATTTGATATAGAACAATTTCTTATAATCTTAATGAGAGATATTTTTCTTTTTCAGATGATGTTTCCGATATCGTTATAATGCTGATGTCGAATTTCGTTCGTGTGCCGACTACAAGTGCATCAATATTTGATACTATAGTTTTCGGGAAAAATGTGATTTGCAAATGAATCTCTCTTTAAGTACGACTTATATATATAAATTATTATCAATAGTTTACACAATCATTGTCAATAGTTTTTTAATAATTGTTACTTATTTATAATTATTTGTAAATACTCTCGCATCATCGATGCTTCGTTAAAAAATTACAAAGTAACAGCTGTCCACTCAAATTTTTAAAACCATAATTTCGTGTAAACTCTTGTTCTTGAAACTCTTATTTTTTAACTAATATTAGAAAACCGTAAAATCCATTTGTATTTAACTATTTATATATACAATTTTATATTAATTTACGCATCTTTAAATGATTTTTACCTTGAATATCATTGTTCCCACATTCATATGTTATTTTTTTGCTTTTTGAAAAAATGAGAATGTTCAAATATTGAATAAACATATATTTAGGACAAAAGTTCAATACACTATGTATCGAGATCAGATAATTTTTAATATTTTCATAAATTTAGTTGTACATTTACATATTTGGAAACTATAATAATTTTACATCGTTAGGATTTATGTTTACATTTAATTAAACATAAAATTTAAGTTTTAATTTGACTTTGTACTATTTAAGGAAGTGCTGATTAATGATATGGTAATAGTAAATTGATATATATTGATCATTCGAATGTTATAGAAATACATTAAAATTGAGCACTACACATTCATATGTTTTTTTTTTGCTTTTTGAAAAAATTAGAATGTTCAAATATTGAATAAACATATATTTAGGACAAAAGTTCAATACACTATGTATCGAGATCAGATAATTTTTAATATTTTCATAAATTTAGTTGTACATTTACATATTTGGAAACTATAATAAATTTACATCGTTAGGATTTATGATTACATTTAATTAAACATAAAATTTAAGTTTTAATTTGACTTTGTGCATTTTAAGAAATTGCAGATTTAGGATATGATAAACGTAAATTAATATATACTGATCATTCGAATGTTATAGAAATACATTCAAATTGAGCACTACACATGGTTCTATTTGAGTATTTGATATAGAACAATTTCTTATGATCTTAATAAGAGATATTTTTCTTTTTCAGATGATGTTTCCGATATCGTTATAATGCTGATGTCGAATTTCGTTCGTGTGCCGACTACTAGTGCATCAATATTTGCTACTATAGTTTTCGGGAAAAATGTGATTTGCAAATGAATCTCTCTTTAAGTACGACCTATATATATAAATTATTATCAATAGTTTACACAATCATTGTCAATAGTTTTTTAATAATTGTTACTTATTTATAATTATTTGTAAATACTCTCGCATCATCGATGCTTCGTTAAAAAATTACAAAGTAACAGCTGTCCACTCAAATTTTTAAAAGCATAATTTCGTGTAAACTCTTGTTATTGAAACAATTATTTTTTAACTAATATTAGATAACCGTAAAATCCATTTGTATTTAACTATTTATACATTTAACTATTTAAAAATAAATTTATATATTTAACTATTTATATATTTAACTATTTAAAAATAACTAATTATT
This sequence comes from Sipha maydis, assembly GCA_034509805.1. NCBI lineage: Eukaryota > Metazoa > Arthropoda > Insecta > Hemiptera > Aphididae > Sipha > Sipha maydis. Next base: position 11,729 of record JASXSY010000156.1, read on the forward strand.
TAACTATATATGTATTTAACTATTTATATATACAATTTTATATTAATTTACGCATCTTTAAATGATTTTTACCTTGAATATCATTGTTCTCACATTCATATGTTTTTTTTTTGCTTTTTGAAAAAATTAGAATGTTCAAATATTGAATAATCATATATTTAGGACAAAAGGTCAATACACTTTGTATCGAGATCATATAATTTTTAATATTTTCATAAATTTAGTTGTATATTTACATATTTGGAAACTATAATTATTTTACATCGTTAGGATTTATGTATACATTTAATTAAACATAAAATTTAAGTTTTAATTTGACTTTGTGCATTTTAAGGAATTGCAGATTTAGGATATGATAAACGTAAATTAATATATATTGATCATTCGAATGTTATAGAAATACATTCAAATTGAGCACTACACATGGTTCTATTTGAGTATTTGATATAGAACAATTTCTTATGATCTTAATAAGAGATATTTTTCTTTTTCAGATGATGTTTCCGATATCGTTATAATGCTGATGTCGAATTTCGTTCGTGTGCCGACTACTAGTGCATCAATATTTGCTACTATAGTTTTCGGGAAAAATGTGATTTGCAAATGAATCTCTCTTTAAGTACGACCTATATATATAAATTATTATCAATAGTTTACACAATCATTGTCAATAGTTTTTTAATAATTGTTACTTATTTATAATTATTTGTAAATACTCTCGCATCATCGATGCTTCGTTAAAAAATTACAAAGTAACAGCTGTCCACTCAAATTTTTAAAAGCATAATTTCGTGTAAACTCTTGTTATTGAAACTCTTATTTTTTAATTAATATTAGATAACCGTAAAATCCATTTGTATTTAACTATTTATATATACAATTTTATATTAATTTACGCATCTTTAAATGATTTTTACCTTGAATATCATTGTTCTCACATTCATATGTTTTTTTTTTGCTTTTTGAAAAAATTAGAATGTTCAAATATTGAATAATCATATATTTAGGACAAAAGTTCAATACACTATGTATCGAGATCATATAATTTTTAATATTTTCATAAATTTAGTTGTATATTTACATATTTGGAAACTATAATAATTTTACATCGTTAGGATTTATGTATACATTTAATTAAACATAAAATTTAAGTTTTAATTTGACTTTGTGCATTTTAAGGAATTGCAGATTTAGGATATGATAAACGTAAATTAATATATATTGATCATTCGAATGTTATAGAAATACATTCAAATTGAGCACTACACATGGTTCTATTTGAGTATTTGATATAGAACAATTTCTTATAATCTTAATGAGAGATATTTTTCTTTTTCAGATGATGTTTCCGATATCGTTATAATGCTGATGTCGAATTTCGTTCGTGTGCCGACTACAAGTGCATCAATATTTGATACTATAGTTTTCGGGAAAAATGTGATTTGCAAATGAATCTCTCTTTAAGTACGACTTATATATATAAATTATTATCAATAGTTTACACAATCATTGTCAATAGTTTTTTAATAATTGTTACTTATTTATAATTATTTGTAAATACTCTCGCATCATCGATGCTTCGTTAAAAAATTACAAAGTAACAGCTGTCCACTCAAATTTTTAAAACCATAATTTCGTGTAAACTCTTGTTCTTGAAACTCTTATTTTTTAACTAATATTAGAAAACCGTAAAATCCATTTGTATTTAACTATTTATATATACAATTTTATATTAATTTACGCATCTTTAAATGATTTTTACCTTGAATATCATTGTTCCCACATTCATATGTTATTTTTTTGCTTTTTGAAAAAATGAGAATGTTCAAATATTGAATAAACATATATTTAGGACAAAAGTTCAATACACTATGTATCGAGATCAGATAATTTTTAATATTTTCATAAATTTAGTTGTACATTTACATATTTGGAAACTATAATAATTTTACATCGTTAGGATTTATGTTTACATTTAATTAAACATAAAATTTAAGTTTTAATTTGACTTTGTACTATTTAAGGAAGTGCTGATTAATGATATGGTAATAGTAAATTGATATATATTGATCATTCGAATGTTATAGAAATACATTAAAATTGAGCACTACACATTCATATGTTTTTTTTTTGCTTTTTGAAAAAATTAGAATGTTCAAATATTGAATAAACATATATTTAGGACAAAAGTTCAATACACTATGTATCGAGATCAGATAATTTTTAATATTTTCATAAATTTAGTTGTACATTTACATATTTGGAAACTATAATAAATTTACATCGTTAGGATTTATGATTACATTTAATTAAACATAAAATTTAAGTTTTAATTTGACTTTGTGCATTTTAAGAAATTGCAGATTTAGGATATGATAAACGTAAATTAATATATACTGATCATTCGAATGTTATAGAAATACATTCAAATTGAGCACTACACATGGTTCTATTTGAGTATTTGATATAGAACAATTTCTTATGATCTTAATAAGAGATATTTTTCTTTTTCAGATGATGTTTCCGATATCGTTATAATGCTGATGTCGAATTTCGTTCGTGTGCCGACTACTAGTGCATCAATATTTGCTACTATAGTTTTCGGGAAAAATGTGATTTGCAAATGAATCTCTCTTTAAGTACGACCTATATATATAAATTATTATCAATAGTTTACACAATCATTGTCAATAGTTTTTTAATAATTGTTACTTATTTATAATTATTTGTAAATACTCTCGCATCATCGATGCTTCGTTAAAAAATTACAAAGTAACAGCTGTCCACTCAAATTTTTAAAAGCATAATTTCGTGTTAACTCTTGTTATTGAAAAAATTATTTTTTAACTAATATTAGATAACCGTAAAATCTATTTGTATTTAACTATTTATATATACAATTTTATATTAATTTACGCATCTTTAAATGATTTTTACCTTGAATATCATTGTTCCCACATTCATATGTTTTTTTCTTGCTTTTTGAAAAAATTAGAATGTTCAAAATTGAATAAACATATATTTAGGACAAAAGTTCAATACACTATGTATCGAGATCAGATAATTTTTAATATTTTCATAAATTTAGTTGTACATTTACATATTTGGAAACTATAATAATTTTACATCGTTAGGATTTATGTTTACATTTAATTAAACATAAAATTTAAGTTTTAATTTGACTTTGTACTATTTAAGGAAGTGCTGATTAATGATATGGTAATAGTAAATTAATATATATTGATCATTCGAATGTTATAGAAATACATTAAAATTGAGCACTACATATTCATATGTTATTTTTTTGCTTTTTGAAAAAATTAGAATGTTCAAATATTGAATAAACATATATTTAGGACAAAAGTTCAATACACTATGTATCGAGATCAGATAATTTTTAATATTTTCATAAATTTAGTTGTACATTTACATATTTGGAAACTATAATAAATTTACATCGTTAGGATTTATGATTACATTTAATTAAACATAAAATTTAAGTTTTAATTTGACTTTGTGCATTTTAAGAAATTGCAGATTTAGGATATGATAAACGTAAATTAATATATACTGATCATTCGAATGTTATAGAAATACATTCAAATTGAGCACTACACATGGTTCTATTTGAGTATTTGATATAGAACAATTTCTTATGATCTTAATAAGAGATATTTTTCTTTTTCAGATGATGTTTCCGATATCGTTATAATGCTGATGTCGAATTTCGTTCGTGTGCCGACTACTAGTGCATCAATATTTGCTACTATAGTTTTCGGGAAAAATGTGATTTGCAAATGAATCTCTCTTTAAGTACGACCTATATATATAAATTATTATCAATAGTTTACACAATCATTGTCAATAGTTTTTTAATAATTGTTACTTATTTATAATTATTTGTAAATACTCTCGCATCATCGATGCTTCGTTAAAAAATTACAAAGTAACAGCTGTCCACTCAAATTTTTAAAAGCATAATTTCGTGTTAACTCTTGTTATTGAAAAAATTATTTTTTAACTAATATTAGATAACCGTAAAATCTATTTGTATTTAACTATTTATATATACAATTTTATATTAATTTACGCATCTTTAAATGATTTTTACCTTGAATATCATTGTTCCCACATTCATATGTTTTTTTCTTGCTTTTTGAAAAAATTAGAATGTTCAAAATTGAATAAACATATATTTAGGACAAAAGTTCAATACACTATGTATCGAGATCAGATAATTTTTAATATTTTCATAAATTTAGTTGTACATTTACATATTTGGAAACTATAATAATTTTACATCGTTAGGATTTATGTTTACATTTAATTAAACATAAAATTTAAGTTTTAATTTGACTTTGTACTATTTAAGGAAGTGCTGATTAATGATATGGTAATAGTAAATTAATATATATTGATCATTCGAATGTTATAGAAATACATTAAAATTGAGCACTACATATTCATATGTTATTTTTTTGCTTTTTGAAAAAATTAGAATGTTCAAATATTGAATAAACATATATTTAGGACAAAAGTTCAATACACTATGTATCGAGATCAGATAATTTTTAATATTTTCATAAATTTAGTTGTACATTTACATATTTGGAAACTATAATAATTTTACATCGTTAGGATTTATGTGTACATTTAATTAAACATAAAATTTAAGTTTTAATTTGACTTTGTGCATTTTAAGGAATTGCAGATTTAGGATATGATAAACGTAAATTAATATATATTGATCATTAGAATGTTATAGAAATATATTCAAATTGAGCACTACACATGGTTCTATTTGAGTATTTGATATAGAACAATTTCTTATGATCTTAATAAGAGATATTTTTCTTTTTCAGATGATGTTTCCGATATCGTTATAATGCTGATGTCGAATTTCGTTCGTGTGCCGACTACTAGTGCATCAATATTTGCTACTATAGTTTTCGGGAAAAATGTGATTTGCAAATGAATCTCTCTTTAAGTACGACCTATATATATAAATTATTATCAATAGTTTACACAATCATTGTCAATAGTTTTTTAATAATTGTTACTTATTTATAATTATTTGTAAATACTCTCGCATCATCGATGCTTCGTTAAAAAATTACAAAGTAACAGCTGTCCACTCAAATTTTTAAAAGCATAATTTCGTGTAAACTCTTGTTATTGAAACAATTATTTTTTAACTAATATTAGATAACCGTAAAATCCATTTGTATTAAACTATTTATATATACAATTTTATATTAATTTACGCATCTTAAAATGATTTTTACCTTGAATATCATTGTTCTCACATTCATATGTTTTTTTTTTGCTTTTTGAAAAAATTAGAATGTTCAAATATTGAATAAACATATATTTAGGACAAAAGTTCAATACACTATGTATCGAGATCGGATAATTTTTAATATTTTCATAAATTTAGTTGTATATTTACATATTTGGAAACTATAATAATTTTACATCGTTAGGATTTATGTTTACATTTAATTAAACATAAAATTTAAGTTTTAATTTGACTTTGTGCATTTTAAGGAATTGCAGATTTAGGATATGATAAACGTAAATTAATATATATTGATCATTAGAATGTTATAGAAATACATTCAAATTGAGCACTACACATGGTTCTATTTGAGTATTTGATATAGAACAATTTCTTATGATCTTAATAAGAGATATTTTTCTTTTTCAGATGATGTTTCCGATATCGTTATAATGCTGATGTCGAATTTCGTTCGTGTGCCGACTACTAGTGCATCAATATTTGCTACTATAGTTTTCGGGAAAAATGTGATTTGCAAATGAATCTCTCTTTAAGTACGACTTATATATATAAATTATTATCAATAGTTTACACAATCATTGGCAATAGTTTTTTAATAATTGTTACTTATTTATAATTATTTTAAATACTCTCGCATCATCGATGCTTCGTTAAAAAATTACAAAGTAACAGCTGTCCACTCAAATTTTTAAAAGCATAATTTCGTGTAAACTCTTGTAATTGAAACAATTATTTTTTAACTAATATTAGATAACCGTAAAATCCATTTGTATTTAACTATTTATATATACAATTTTATATTAATTTACGCATCTTTAAATGATTTTTACCTTGAATATCATTGTTTTCACATTCATATGTTTTTTTTTTGCTTTTTGAAAAAATTAGAATGTTCAAATATTGAATAATCATATATTTAGGACAAAAGGTCAATACACTTTGTATCGAGATCATATAATTTTTAATATTTTCATAAATTTAGTTGTATATTTACATATTTGGAAACTATAATAATTTTACATCGTTAGGATTTATGTATACATTTAATTAAACATAAAATTTAAGTTTTAATTTGACTTTGTGCATTTTAAGGAATTGCAGATTTAGGATATGATAAACGTAAATTAATATATATTGATCATTAGAATGTTATAGAAATACATTCAAATTGAGCACTACACATGGTTCTATTTGAGTATTTGATATAGAACAATTTCTTATGATCTTAATAAGAGATATTTTTCTTTTTCAGATGATGTTTCCGATATCGTTATAATGCTGATGTCGAATTTCGTTCGTGTGCCGACTACTAGTGCATCAATATTTGCTACTATAGTTTTCGGGAAAAATGTGATTTGCAAATGAATCTCTCTTTAAGTACGACCTATATATATAAATTATTATCAATAGTTTACACAATCATTGTCAATAGTTTTTTAATAATTGTTACTTATTTATAATTATTTGTAAATACTCTCGCATCATCGATGCTTCGTTAAAAAATTACAAAGTAACAGCTGTCCACTCAAATTTTTAAAAGCATAATTTCGTGTTAACTCTTGTTATTGAAAAAATTATTTTTTAACTAATATTAGATAACCGTAAAATCTATTTGTATTTAACTATTTATATATACAATTTTATATTAATTTACGCATCTTTAAATGATTTTTACCTTGAATATCATTGTTCCCACATTCATATGTTTTTTTCTTGCTTTTTGAAAAAATTAGAATGTTCAAAATTGAATAAACATATATTTAGGACAAAAGTTCAATACACTATGTATCGAGATCAGATAATTTTTAATATTTTCATAAATTTAGTTGTACATTTACATATTTGGAAACTATAATAATTTTACATCGTTAGGATTTATGTTTACATTTAATTAAACATAAAATTTAAGTTTTAATTTGACTTTGTACTATTTAAGGAAGTGCTGATTAATGATATGGTAATAGTAAATTAATATATATTGATCATTCGAATGTTATAGAAATACATTAAAATTGAGCACTACATATTCATATGTTATTTTTTTGCTTTTTGAAAAAATTAGAATGTTCAAATATTGAATAAACATATATTTAGGACAAAAGTTCAATACACTATGTATCGAGATCAGATAATTTTTAATATTTTCATAAATTTAGTTGTACATTTACATATTTGGAAACTATAATAATTTTACATCGTTAGGATTTATGTGTACATTTAATTAAACATAAAATTTAAGTTTTAATTTGACTTTGTGCATTTTAAGGAATTGCAGATTTAGGATATGATAAACGTAAATTAATATATATTGATCATTAGAATGTTATAGAAATATATTCAAATTGAGCACTACACATGGTTCTATTTGAGTATTTGATATAGAACAATTTCTTATGATCTTAATAAGAGATATTTTTCTTTTTCAGATGATGTTTCCGATATCGTTATAATGCTGATGTCGAATTTCGTTCGTGTGCCGACTACTAGTGCATCAATATTTGCTACTATAGTTTTCGGGAAAAATGTGATTTGCAAATGAATCTCTCTTTAAGTACGACCTATATATATAAATTATTATCAATAGTTTACACAATCATTGTCAATAGTTTTTTAATAATTGTTACTTATTTATAATTATTTGTAAATACTCTCGCATCATCGATGCTTCGTTAAAAAATTACAAAGTAACAGCTGTCCACTCAAATTTTTAAAAGCATAATTTCGTGTAAACTCTTGTTATTGAAACAATTATTTTTTAACTAATATTAGATAACCGTAAAATCCATTTGTATTAAACTATTTATATATACAATTTTATATTAATTTACGCATCTTAAAATGATTTTTACCTTGAATATCATTGTTCTCACATTCATATGTTTTTTTTTTGCTTTTTGAAAAAATTAGAATGTTCAAATATTGAATAATCATATATTTAGGACAAAAGGTCAATACACTTTGTATCGAGATCATATAATTTTTAATATTTTCATAAATTTAGTTGTATATTTACATATTTGGAAACTATAATAATTTTACATCGTTAGGATTTATGTATACATTTAATTAAACATAAAATTTAAGTTTTAATTTGACTTTGTGCATTTTAAGGAATTGCAGATTTAGGATATGATAAACGTAAATTAATATATATTGATCATTAGAATGTTATAGAAATACATTCAAATTGAGCACTACACATGGTTCTATTTGAGTATTTGATATAGAACAATTTCTTATGATCTTAATAAGAGATATTTTTCTTTTTCAGATGATGTTTCCGATATCGTTATAATGCTGATGTCGAATTTCGTTCGTGTGCCGACTACTAGTGCATCAATATTTGCTACTATAGTTTTCGGGAAAAATGTGATTTGCAAATGAATCTCTCTTTAAGTACGACTTATATATATAAATTATTATCAATAGTTTACACAATCATTGTCAATAGTTTTTTAATAATTGTTACTTATTTATAATTATTTGTAAATCCTCCCGCATCATCGATGCTTCGTTAAAAAATTACAAAGTAACAGCTGTCTACTCAAATTTTTAAAAGCATAATTTCGTGTAAACTATTGTTATTGAAACTCTTATTTTTTAACTAATATTAGATAACCGTAAAATCCATTTGTATTTAACTATTTATATATACAATTTTATATTAATTTACGCATCTTAAAATGATTTTTACCTTGAATATCATTGTTCTCACATTCATATGTTTTTTTTTTGCTTTTTGAAAAAATTAGAATGTTCAAATATTGAATAAACATATATTTAGGACAAAAGTTCAATACACTATGTATCGAGATCATATAATTTTTAATATTTTCATAAATTTAGTTGTACATTTACATATTTGGAATCTATAATAATTTTACATCGTTAGGATTTATGTGTACATTTAATTAAACATAAAATTTAAGTTTTAATTTGACTTTGTGCATTTTAAGGAATTGCAGATTTAGGATATGATAAACGTAAATTAATATATATTGATCATTAGAATGTTATAGAAATACATTCAAATTGAGCACTACACATGGTTCTATTTGAGTATTTGATATAGAACAATTTCTTATGATCTTAATAAGAGATATTTTTCTTTTTCAGATGATGTTTCCGATATCGTTATAATGCTGATGTCGAATTTCGTTCGTGTGCCGACTACTAGTGCATCAATATTTGCTACTATAGTTTTCGGGAAAAATGTGATTTGCAAATGAATCTCTCTTTAAGTACGACCTATATATATAAATTATTATCAATAGTTTACACAATCATTGGCAATAGTTTTTTAATAATTGTTACTTATTTATAATTATTTTAAATACTCTCGCATCATCGATGCTTCGTTAAAAAATTACAAAGTAACAGCTGTCCACTCAAATTTTTAAAAGCATAATTTCGTGTAAACTCTTGTAATTGAAACAATTATTTTTTAACTAATATTAGATAACCGTAAAATCCATTTGTATTTAACTATTTATATATATAATTTTATATTAATTTACGCATCTTTAAATGATTTTTACCTTGAATATCATTGTTCTCACATTCATATGTTTTTTTTTTGCTTTTTGAAAAAAATAGAATGTTCAAATATTGAATAATCATATATTTAGGACAAAAGGTCAATACACTTTGTATCGAGATCATATAATTTTTAATATTTTCATAAATTTAGTTGTATATTTACATATTTGGAAACTATAATAATTTTACATCGTTAGGATTTATGTATACATTTAATTAAACATAAAATTTAAGTTTTAATTTGACTTTGTGCATTTTAAGGAATTGCAGATTTAGGATATGATAAACGTAAATTAATATATATTGATCATTCGAATGTTATAGAAATACATTCAAATTGAGCACTACACATGGTTCTATTTGAGTATTTGATATAGAACAATTTCTTATAATCTTAATGAGAGATATTTTTCTTTTTCAGATGATGTTTCCGATATCGTTATAATGCTGATGTCGAATTTCGTTCGTGTGCCGACTACAAGTGCATCAATATTTGATACTATAGTTTTCGGGAAAAATGTGATTTGCAAATGAATCTCTCTTTAAGTACGACTTATATATATAAATTATTATCAATAGTTTACACAATCATTGTCAATAGTTTTTTAATAATTGTTACTTATTTATAATTATTTGTAAATACTCTCGCATCATCGATGCTTCGTTAAAAAATTACAAAGTAACAGCTGTCCACTCAAATTTTTAAAACCATAATTTCGTGTAAACTCTTGTTCTTGAAACTCTTATTTTTTAACTAATATTAGAAAACCGTAAAATCCATTTGTATTTAACTATTTATATATACAATTTTATATTAATTTACGCATCTTTAAATGATTTTTACCTTGAATATCATTGTTCCCACATTCATATGTTATTTTTTTGCTTTTTGAAAAAATGAGAATGTTCAAATATTGAATAAACATATATTTAGGACAAAAGTTCAATACACTATGTATCGAGATCAGATAATTTTTAATATTTTCATAAATTTAGTTGTACATTTACATATTTGGAAACTATAATAATTTTACATCGTTAGGATTTATGTTTACATTTAATTAAACATAAAATTTAAGTTTTAATTTGACTTTGTACTATTTAAGGAAGTGCTGATTAATGATATGGTAATAGTAAATTGATATATATTGATCATTCGAATGTTATAGAAATACATTAAAATTGAGCACTACACATTCATATGTTTTTTTTTTGCTTTTTGAAAAAATTAGAATGTTCAAATATTGAATAAACATATATTTAGGACAAAAGTTCAATACACTATGTATCGAGATCAGATAATTTTTAATATTTTCATAAATTTAGTTGTACATTTACATATTTGGAAACTATAATAAATTTACATCGTTAGGATTTATGATTACATTTAATTAAACATAAAATTTAAGTTTTAATTTGACTTTGTGCATTTTAAGAAATTGCAGATTTAGGATATGATAAACGTAAATTAATATATACTGATCATTCGAATGTTATAGAAATACATTCAAATTGAGCACTACACATGGTTCTATTTGAGTATTTGATATAGAACAATTTCTTATGATCTTAATAAGAGATATTTTTCTTTTTCAGATGATGTTTCCGATATCGTTATAATGCTGATGTCGAATTTCGTTCGTGTGCCGACTACTAGTGCATCAATATTTGCTACTATAGTTTTCGGGAAAAATGTGATTTGCAAATGAATCTCTCTTTAAGTACGACCTATATATATAAATTATTATCAATAGTTTACACAATCATTGTCAATAGTTTTTTAATAATTGTTACTTATTTATAATTATTTGTAAATACTCTCGCATCATCGATGCTTCGTTAAAAAATTACAAAGTAACAGCTGTCCACTCAAATTTTTAAAAGCATAATTTCGTGTAAACTCTTGTTATTGAAACAATTATTTTTTAACTAATATTAGATAACCGTAAAATCCATTTGTATTTAACTATTTATACATTTAACTATTTAAAAATAAATTTATATATTTAACTATTTATATATTTAACTATTTAAAAATAACTAATTATTTAACTATATATGTATTTAACTATTTATATATACAATTTTATATTAATTTACGCATCTTTAAATGATTTTTACCTTGAATATCATTGTTCTCACATTCATATGTTTTTTTTTTGCTTTTTGAAAAAATTAGAATGTTCAAATATTGAATAATCATATATTTAGGACAAAAGGTCAATACACTTTGTATCGAGATCATATAATTTTTAATATTTTCATAAATTTAGTTGTATATTTACATATTTGGAAACTATAATTATTTTACATCGTTAGGATTTATGTATACATTTAATTAAACATAAAATTTAAGTTTTAATTTGACTTTGTGCATTTTAAGGAATTGCAGATTTAGGATATGATAAACGTAAATTAATATATATTGATCATTCGAATGTTATAGAAATACATTCAAATTGAGCACTACACATGGTTCTATTTGAGTATTTGATATAGAACAATTTCTTATGATCTTAATAAGAGATATTTTTCTTTTTCAGATGATGTTTCCGATATCGTTATAATGCTGATGTCGAATTTCGTTCGTGTGCCGACTACTAGTGCATCAATATTTGCTACTATAGTTTTCGGGAAAAATGTGATTTGCAAATGAATCTCTCTTTAAGTACGACCTATATATATAAATTATTATCAATAGTTTACACAATCATTGTCAATAGTTTTTTAATAATTGTTACTTATTTATAATTATTTGTAAATACTCTCGCATCATCGATGCTTCGTTAAAAAATTACAAAGTAACAGCTGTCCACTCAAATTTTTAAAAGCATAATTTCGTGTAAACTCTTGTTATTGAAACTCTTATTTTTTAATTAATATTAGATAACCGTAAAATCCATTTGTATTTAACTATTTATATATACAATTTTATATTAATTTACGCATCTTTAAATGATTTTTACCTTGAATATCATTGTTCTCACATTCATATGTTTTTTTTTTGCTTTTTGAAAAAATTAGAATGTTCAAATATTGAATAATCATATATTTAGGACAAAAGTTCAATACACTATGTATCGAGATCATATAATTTTTAATATTTTCATAAATTTAGTTGTATATTTACATATTTGGAAACTATAATAATTTTACATCGTTAGGATTTATGTATACATTTAATTAAACATAAAATTTAAGTTTTAATTTGACTTTGTGCATTTTAAGGAATTGCAGATTTAGGATATGATAAACGTAAATTAATATATATTGATCATTCGAATGTTATAGAAATACATTCAAATTGAGCACTACACATGGTTCTATTTGAGTATTTGATATAGAACAATTTCTTATAATCTTAATGAGAGATATTTTTCTTTTTCAGATGATGTTTCCGATATCGTTATAATGCTGATGTCGAATTTCGTTCGTGTGCCGACTACAAGTGCATCAATATTTGATACTATAGTTTTCGGGAAAAATGTGATTTGCAAATGAATCTCTCTTTAAGTACGACTTATATATATAAATTATTATCAATAGTTTACACAATCATTGTCAATAGTTTTTTAATAATTGTTACTTATTTATAATTATTTGTAAATACTCTCGCATCATCGATGCTTCGTTAAAAAATTACAAAGTAACAGCTGTCCACTCAAATTTTTAAAACCATAATTTCGTGTAAACTCTTGTTCTTGAAACTCTTATTTTTTAACTAATATTAGAAAACCGTAAAATCCATTTGTATTTAACTATTTATATATACAATTTTATATTAATTTACGCATCTTTAAATGATTTTTACCTTGAATATCATTGTTCCCACATTCATATGTTATTTTTTTGCTTTTTGAAAAAATGAGAATGTTCAAATATTGAATAAACATATATTTAGGACAAAAGTTCAATACACTATGTATCGAGATCAGATAATTTTTAATATTTTCATAAATTTAGTTGTACATTTACATATTTGGAAACTATAATAATTTTACATCGTTAGGATTTATGTTTACATTTAATTAAACATAAAATTTAAGTTTTAATTTGACTTTGTACTATTTAAGGAAGTGCTGATTAATGATATGGTAATAGTAAATTGATATATATTGATCATTCGAATGTTATAGAAATACATTAAAATTGAGCACTACACATTCATATGTTTTTTTTTTGCTTTTTGAAAAAATTAGAATGTTCAAATATTGAATAAACATATATTTAGGACAAAAGTTCAATACACTATGTATCGAGATCAGATAATTTTTAATATTTTCATAAATTTAGTTGTACATTTACATATTTGGAAACTATAATAAATTTACATCGTTAGGATTTATGATTACATTTAATTAAACATAAAATTTAAGTTTTAATTTGACTTTGTGCATTTTAAGAAATTGCAGATTTAGGATATGATAAACGTAAATTAATATATACTGATCATTCGAATGTTATAGAAATACATTCAAATTGAGCACTACACATGGTTCTATTTGAGTATTTGATATAGAACAATTTCTTATGATCTTAATAAGAGATATTTTTCTTTTTCAGATGATGTTTCCGATATCGTTATAATGCTGATGTCGAATTTCGTTCGTGTGCCGACTACTAGTGCATCAATATTTGCTACTATAGTTTTCGGGAAAAATGTGATTTGCAAATGAATCTCTCTTTAAGTACGACCTATATATATAAATTATTATCAATAGTTTACACAATCATTGTCAATAGTTTTTTAATAATTGTTACTTATTTATAATTATTTGTAAATACTCTCGCATCATCGATGCTTCGTTAAAAAATTACAAAGTAACAGCTGTCCACTCAAATTTTTAAAAGCATAATTTCGTGTTAACTCTTGTTATTGAAAAAATTATTTTTTAACTAATATTAGATAACCGTAAAATCTATTTGTATTTAACTATTTATATATACAATTTTATATTAATTTACGCATCTTTAAATGATTTTTACCTTGAATATCATTGTTCCCACATTCATATGTTTTTTTCTTGCTTTTTGAAAAAATTAGAATGTTCAAAATTGAATAAACATATATTTAGGACAAAAGTTCAATACACTATGTATCGAGATCAGATAATTTTTAATATTTTCATAAATTTAGTTGTACATTTACATATTTGGAAACTATAATAATTTTACATCGTTAGGATTTATGTTTACATTTAATTAAACATAAAATTTAAGTTTTAATTTGACTTTGTACTATTTAAGGAAGTGCTGATTAATGATATGGTAATAGTAAATTAATATATATTGATCATTCGAATGTTATAGAAATACATTCAAATTGAGCACTACACATGGTTCTATTTGAGTATTTGATATAGAACAATTTCTTATGATCTTAATAAGAGATATTTTTCTTTTTCAGATGATGTTTCCGATATCGTTATAATGCTGATGTCGAATTTCGTTCGTGTGCCGACTACTAGTGCATCAATATTTGCTACTATAGTTTTCGGGAAAAATGTGATTTGCAAATGAATCTCTCTTTAAGTACGACTTATATATATAAATTATTATCAATAGTTTACACAATCATTGGCAATAGTTTTTTAATAATTGTTACTTATTTATAATTATTTTAAATACTCTCGCATCATCGATGCTTCGTTAAAAAATTACAAAGTAACAGCTGTCCACTCAAATTTTTAAAAGCATAATTTCGTGTAAACTCTTGTAATTGAAACAATTATTTTTTAACTAATATTAGATAACCGTAAAATCCATTTGTATTTAACTATTTATATATACAATTTTATATTAATTTACGCATCTTTAAATGATTTTTACCTTGAATATCATTGTTTTCACATTCATATGTTTTTTTTTTGCTTTTTGAAAAAATTAGAATGTTCAAATATTGAATAATCATATATTTAGGACAAAAGGTCAATACACTTTGTATCGAGATCATATAATTTTTAATATTTTCATAAATTTAGTTGTATATTTACATATTTGGAAACTATAATAATTTTACATCGTTAGGATTTATGTATACATTTAATTAAACATAAAATTTAAGTTTTAATTTGACTTTGTGCATTTTAAGGAATTGCAGATTTAGGATATGATAAACGTAAATTAATATATATTGATCATTAGAATGTTATAGAAATACATTCAAATTGAGCACTACACATGGTTCTATTTGAGTATTTGATATAGAACAATTTCTTATGATCTTAATAAGAGATATTTTTCTTTTTCAGATGATGTTTCCGATATCATTATAATGCTGATGTCGAATTTCGTTCGTGTGCCGACTACTAGTGCATCAATATTTGCTACTATAGTTTTCGGGAAAAATGTGATTTGCAAATGAATCTCTCTTTAAGTACGACTTATATATATAAATTATTATCAATAGTTTACACAATCATTGTCAATAGTTTTTTAATAATTGTTACTTATTTATAATTATTTGTAAATCCTCCCGCATCATCGATGCTTCGTTAAAAAATTACAAAGTAACAGCTGTCTACTCAAATTTTTAAAAGCATAATTTCGTGTAAACTATTGTTATTGAAACTCTTATTTTTTAACTAATATTAGATAACCGTAAAATCCATTTGTATTTAACTATTTATATATACAATTTTATATTAATTTACGCATCTTAAAATGATTTTTACCTTGAATATCATTGTTCTCACATTCATATGTTTTTTTTTTGCTTTTTGAAAAAATTAGAATGTTCAAATATTGAATAAACATATATTTAGGACAAAAGTTCAATACACTATGTATCGAGATCATATAATTTTTAATATTTTCATAAATTTAGTTGTACATTTACATATTTGGAATCTATAATAATTTTACATCGTTAGGATTTATGTGTACATTTAATTAAACATAAAATTTAAGTTTTAATTTGACTTTGTGCATTTTAAGGAATTGCAGATTTAGGATATGATAAACGTAAATTAATATATATTGATCATTAGAATGTTATAGAAATACATTCAAATTGAGCACTACACATGGTTCTATTTGAGTATTTGATATAGAACAATTTCTTATGATCTTAATAAGAGATATTTTTCTTTTTCAGATGATGTTTCCGATATCGTTATAATGCTGATGTCGAATTTCGTTCGTGTGCCGACTACTAGTGCATCAATATTTGCTACTATAGTTTTCGGGAAAAATGTGATTTGCAAATGAATCTCTCTTTAAGTACGACCTATATATATAAATTATTATCAATAGTTTACACAATCATTGTCAATAGTTTTTTAATAATTGTTACTTATTTATAATTATTTGTAAATACTCTCGCATCATCGATGCTTCGTTAAAAAATTACAAAGTAACAGCTGTCCACTCAAATTTTTAAAAGCATAATTTCGTGTTAACTCTTGTTATTGAAAAAATTATTTTTTAACTAATATTAGATAACCGTAAAATCCATTTGTATTTAACTATTTATATATTTAACTATTTAAAAATAAATTTATATATTTAACTATTTATATATTTAACTATTTAAAAATAACTAATTATTTAACTATATATGTATTTAACTATTTATATATACAATTTTATATTAATTTACGCATCTTTAAATGATTTTTACCTTGAATATCATTGTTCTCACATTCATATGTTTTTTTTTTGCTTTTTGAAAAAATTAGAATGTTCAAATATTGAATAATCATATATTTAGGACAAAAGATCAATACACTTTGTATCGAGATCATATAATTTTTAATATTTTCATAAATTTAGTTGTATATTTACATATTTGGAAACTATAATAATTTTACATCGTTAGGATTTATGTATACATTTAATTAAACATAAAATTTAAGTTTTAATTTGACTTTGTGCATTTTAAGGAATTGCAGATTTAGGATATGATAAACGTAAATTAATATATATTGATCATTCGAATGTTATAGAAATACATTCAAATTGAGCACTACACATGGTTCTATTTGAGTATTTGATATAGAACAATTTCTTATGATCTTAATAAGAGATATTTTTCTTTTTCAGATGATGTTTCCGATATCGTTATAATGCTGATGTCGAATTTCGTTCGTGTGCCGACTACTAGTGCATCAATATTTGCTACTATAGTTTTCGGGAAAAATGTGATTTGCAAATGAATCTCTCTTTAAGTACGACCTATATATATAAATTATTATCAATAGTTTACACAATCATTGTCAATAGTTTTTTAATAATTGTTACTTATTTATAATTATTTGTAAATACTCTCGCATCATCGATGCTTCGTTAAAAAATTACAAAGTAACAGCTGTCCACTCAAATTTTTAAAAGCATAATTTCGTGTTAACTCCTTTTATTGAAAAAATTATTTTTTAACTAATATTAGATAACCGTAAAATCCATTTGTATTTAACTATTTATATATACAATTTTATATTAATTTACGCATCTTTAAATGATTTTTACCTTGAATATCATTGTTCTCACATTCATATGTTTTTTTTTTGCTTTTTGAAAAAATTAGAATGTTCAAATATTGAATAATCATAAATTTAGGACAAAAGTTCAATAAACTATGTATCGAGATCATATAATTTTTAATATTTTCATAAATTTAGTTGTATATTTACATATTTGGAAACTATAATAATTTTACATCGTTAGGATTTATGTATACATTTAATTAAACATAAAATTTAAGTTTTAATTTGACTTTGTGCATTTTAAGGAATTGCAGATTTAGGATATGATAAACGTAAATTAATATATATTGATCATTCGAATGTTATAGAAATACATTCAAATTGAGCACTACACATGGTTCTATTTGAGTATTTGATATAGAACAATTTCTTATGATCTTAATAAGAGATATTTTTCTTTTTCAGATGATGTTTCCGATATCGTTATAATGCTGATGTCGAATTTCGTTCGTGTGCCGACTACTAGTGCATCAATATTTGCTACTATAGTTTTCGGGAAAAATGTGATTTGCAAATGAATCTCTCTTTAAGTACGACTTATATATATAAATTATTATCAATAGTTCACACAATCATTGTCATTTGTTTTTTAATAATTGTTACTTATTTATAATTATTTGTAAATCCTCCCGCATCATCGATGCTTCGTTAAAAAATTACAAAGTAACAGCTGTCCACTCAAATTTTTAAAAGCATAATTTCGTGTAAACTCTTGTTATTGAAACTCTTATTTTTTAACTAATATTAGATAACCGTAAAATCCATTTGTATTTAACTATTTATATATTTAACTATTTAAAAATAAATTTATATATTTAACTATTTATATATTTAACTATTTAAAAATAACTAATTATTTAACTATATATGTATTTAACTATTTATATATACAATTTTATATTAATTTACGCATCTTTAAATGATTTTTACCTTGAATATCATTGTTCTCACATTCATATGTTTTTTTTTTGCTTTTTGAAAAAATTAGAATGTTCAAATATTGAATAATCATATATTTAGGACAAAAGGTCAATACACTTTGTATCGAGATCATATAATTTTTAATATTTTCATAAATTTAGTTGTATATTTACATATTTGGAAACTATAATAATTTTACATCGTTAGGATTTATGTATACATTTAATTAAACATAAAATTTAAGTTTTAATTTGAATTTGTGCATTTTAAGGAATTGCAGATTTAGGATATGATAAACGTAAATTAATATATATTGATCATTCGAATGTTATAGAAATACATTCAAATTGAGCACTACACATGGTTCTATTTGAGTATTTGATATAGAAAAATTTCTTATGATCTTAATAAGAGATATTTTTCTTTTTCAGATGATGTTTCCGATATCGTTATAATGCTGATGTCGAATTTCGTTCGTGTGCCGACTACTAGTGCATCAATATTTGCTACTATAGTTTTCGGGAAAAATGTGATTTGCAAATGAATCTCTCTTTAAGTACGACCTTATATATATAAATTATTATCAATAGTTTACACAATCATTGTCAATAGTTTTTTAATAATTGTTACTTATTTATAATTATTTGTAAATACTCTCGCATCATCGATGCTTCGTTAAAAAATTACAAAGTAACAGCTGTCCACTCAAATTTTTAAAAGCATAATTTCGTGTAAACTCTTGTTATTGAAACAATTATTTTTTAACTAATATTAGATAACCGTAAAATCCATTTGTATTTAACTATTTATATATTTAACTATTTAAAAATAAATTTATATATTTAACTATTTATATATTTAACTATTTAAAAATAACTAATTATTTAACTATATATGTATTTAACTATTTATATATACAATTTTATATTAATTTACGCATCTTTAAATGATTTTTACCTTGAATATCATTGTTCTCACATTCATATGTTTTTTTTTTGCTTTTTGAAAAAATTAGAATGTTCAAATATTGAATAATCATATATTTAGGACAAAAGATCAATACACTTTGTATCGAGATCATATAATTTTTAATATTTTCATAAATTTAGTTGTATATTTACATATTTGGAAACTATAATAATTTTACATCGTTAGGATTTATGTATACATTTAATTAAACATAAAATTTAAGTTTTAATTTGACTTTGTGCATTTTAAGGAATTGCAGATTTAGGATATGATAAACGTAAATTAATATATATTGATCATTCGAATGTTATAGAAATACATTCAAATTGAGCACTACACATGGTTCTATTTGAGTATTTGATATAGAACAATTTCTTATGATCTTAATAAGAGATATTTTTCTTTTTCAGATGATGTTTCCGATATCGTTATAATGCTGATGTCGAATTTCGTTCGTGTGCCGACTACTAGTGCATCAATATTTGCTACTATAGTTTTCGGGAAAAATGTGATTTGCAAATGAATCTCTCTTTAAGTACGACCTATATATATAAATTATTATCAATAGTTTACACAATCATTGTCAATAGTTTTTTAATAATTGTTACTTATTTATAATTATTTGTAAATACTCTCGCATCATCGATGCTTCGTTAAAAAATTACAAAGTAACAGCTGTCCACTCAAATTTTTAAAAGCATAATTTCGTGTTAACTCCTTTTATTGAAAAAATTATTTTTTAACTAATATTAGATAACCGTAAAATCCATTTGTATTTAACTATTTATATATTTAACTATTTAAAAATAAATTTATATATTTAACTATTTATATATTTAACTATTTAAAAATAACTAATTATTTAACTATATATGTATTTAACTATTTATATATACAATTTTATATTAATTTACGCATCTTTAAATGATTTTTACCTTGAATATCATTGTTCTCACATTCATATGTTTTTTTTTTGCTTTTTGAAAAAATTAGAATGTTCAAATATTGAATAATCATATATTTAGGACAAAAGGTCAATACACTTTGTATCGAGATCATATAATTTTTAATATTTTCATAAATTTAGTTGTATATTTACATATTTGGAAACTATAATAATTTTACATTGTTAGGATTTATGTATACATTTAATTAAACATAAAATTTAAGTTTTAATTTGACTTTGTGCATTTTAAGGAATTGCAGATTTAGGATATGATAAACGTAAATTAATATATATTGATCATTCGAATGTTATAGAAATACATTCAAATTGAGCACTACACATGGTTCTATTTGAGTATTTGATATAGAAAAATTTCTTATGATCTTAATAAGAGATATTTTTCTTTTTCAGATGATGTTTCCGATATCGTTATAATGCTGATGTCGAATTTCGTTCGTGTGCCGACTACTAGTGCATCAATATTTGCTACTATAGTTTTCGGGAAAAATGTGATTTGCAAATGAATCTCTCTTTAAGTACGACCTATATATATAAATTATTATCAATAGTTTACACAATCATTGTCAATAGTTTTTTAATAATTGTTACTTATTTATAATTATTTGTAAATACTCTCGCATCATCGATGCTTCGTTAAAAAATTACAAAGTAACAGCTGTCCACTCAAATTTTTAAAAGCATAATTTCGTGTAAACTCTTGTTATTGAAACAATTATTTTTTAACTAATATTAGATAACCGTAAAATCCATTTGTATTTAACTATTTATATATTTAACTATTTAAAAATAAATTTATATATTTAACTATTTATATATTTAACTATTTAAAAATAACTAATTATTTAACTATATATGTATTTAACTATTTATATATACAATTTTATATTAATTTACGCATCTTTAAATGATTTTTACCTTGAATATCATTGTTCTCACATTCATATGTTTTTTTTTTGCTTTTTGAAAAAATTAGAATGTTCAAATATTGAATAATCATATATTTAGGACAAAAGATCAATACACTTTGTATCGAGATCATATAATTTTTAATATTTTCATAAATTTAGTTGTATATTTACATATTTGGAAACTATAATAATTTTACATCGTTAGGATTTATGTATACATTTAATTAAACATAAAATTTAAGTTTTAATTTGACTTTGTGCATTTTAAGGAATTGCAGATTTAGGATATGATAAACGTAAATTAATATATATTGATCATTCGAATGTTATAGAAATACATTCAAATTGAGCACTACACATGGTTCTATTTGAGTATTTGATATAGAACAATTTCTTATGATCTTAATAAGAGATATTTTTCTTTTTCAGATGATGTTTCCGATATCGTTATAATGCTGATGTCGAATTTCGTTCGTGTGCCGACTACTAGTGCATCAATATTTGCTACTATAGTTTTCGGGAAAAATGTGATTTGCAAATGAATCTCTCTTTAAGTACGACCTATATATATAAATTATTATCAATAGTTTACACAATCATTGTCAATAGTTTTTTAATAATTGTTACTTATTTATAATTATTTGTAAATACTCTCGCATCATCGATGCTTCGTTAAAAAATTACAAAGTAACAGCTGTCCACTCAAATTTTTAAAAGCATAATTTCGTGTTAACTCCTTTTATTGAAAAAATTATTTTTTAACTAATATTAGATAACCGTAAAATCCATTTGTATTTAACTATTTATATACACAATTTTATATTAATTTACGCATCTTTAAATGATTTTTACCTTGAATATCATTGTTCTCACATTCATATGTTTTTTTTTTGCTTTTTGAAAAAATTAGAATGTTCAAATATTGAATAATCATAAATTTAGGACAAAAGTTCAATAAACTATGTATCGAGATCATATAATTTTTAATATTTTCATAAATTTAGTTGTATATTTACATATTTGGAAACTATAATAATTTTACATCGTTAGGATTTATGTATACATTTAATTAAACATAAAATTTAAGTTTTAATTTGACTTTGTGCATTTTAAGGAATTGCAGATTTAGGATATGATAAACGTAAATTAATATATATTGATCATTCGAATGTTATAGAAATACATTCAAATTGAGCACTACACATGGTTCTATTTGAGTATTTGATATAGAAAAATTTCTTATGATCTTAATAAGAGATATTTTTCTTTTTCAGATGATGTTTCCGATATCGTTATAATGCTGATGTCGAATTTCGTTCGTGTGCCGACTACTAGTGCATCAATATTTGCTACTATAGTTTTCGGGAAAAATGTGATTTGCAAATGAATCTCTCTTTAAGTACGACCTATATATATAAATTATTATCAATAGTTTACACAATCATTGTCAATAGTTTTTTAATAATTGTTACTTATTTATAATTATTTGTAAATACTCTCGCATCATCGATGCTTCGTTAAAAAATTACAAAGTAACAGCTGTCCACTCAAATTTTTAAAAGCATAATTTCGTGTAAACTTTTGTTATTGAAACTCTTATTTTTTAACTAATATTAGATAACCGTAAAATCCATTTGTATTTAACTATTTATATATACAATTTTATATTAATTTACGCATCTTTAAATGATTTTTACCTTGAATATCATTGTTCTCACATTCATATGTTTTTTTTTTGCTTTTTGAAAAAATTAGAATGTTCAAATATTGAATAATCATAAATTTAGGACAAAAGTTCAATAAACTATGTATCGAGATCATATAATTTTTAATATTTTCATAAATTTAGTTGTATATTTACATATTTGGAAACTATAATAATTTTACATCGTTAGGATTTATGTATACATTTAATTAAACATAAAATTTAAGTTTTAATTTGACTTTGTGCATTTTAAGGAATTGCAGATTTAGGATATGATAAACGTAAATTAATATATATTGATCATTCGAATGTTATAGAAATACATTCAAATTGAGCACTACACATGGTTCTATTTGAGTATTTGATATAGAACAATTTCTTATGAACTTAATAAGAGATATTTTTCTTTTTCAGATGATGTTTCCGATATCGTTATAATGCTGATGTCGAATTTCGTTCGTGTGCCGACTACTAGTGCATCAATATTTGCTACTATAGTTTTCGGGAAAAATGTGATTTGCAAATGAATCTCTCTTTAAGTACGACTTATATATATAAATTATTATCAATAGTTCACACAATCATTGTCATTTGTTTTTTAATAATTGTTACTTATTTATAATTATTTGTCAATCCTCCCGCATCATCGATGCTTCGTTAAAAAATTACAAAGTAACAGCTGTCCACTCAAATTTTTAAAAGCATAATTTCGTGTAAACTCTTGTTATTGAAACTCTTATTTTTTAACTAATATTAGATAACCGTAAAATCCATTTGTATTTAACTATTTATATATTTAACTATTTAAAAATAAATTTATATATTTAACTATTTATATATTTAACTATTTAAAAATAACTAATTATTTAACTATATATGTATTTAACTATTTATATATACAATTTTATATTAATTTACGCATCTTTAAATGATTTTTACCTTGAATATCATTGTTCTCACATTCATATGTTTTTTTTTTGCTTTTTGAAAAAATTAGAATGTTCAAATATTGAATAATCATATATTTAGGACAAAAGGTCAATACACTTTGTATCGAGATCATATAATTTTTAATATTTTCATAAATTTAGTTGTATATTTACATATTTGGAAACTATAATAATTTTACATTGTTAGGATTTATGTATACATTTAATTAAACATAAAATTTAAGTTTTAATTTGACTTTGTGCATTTTAAGGAATTGCAGATTTAGGATATGATAAACGTAAATTAATATATATTGATCATTCGAATGTTATAGAAATACATTCAAATTGAGCACTACACATGGTTCTATTTGAGTATTTGATATAGAAAAATTTCTTATGATCTTAATAAGAGATATTTTTCTTTTTCAGATGATGTTTCCGATATCGTTATAATGCTGATGTCGAATTTCGTTCGTGTGCCGACTACTAGTGCATCAATATTTGCTACTATAGTTTTCGGGAAAAATGTGATTTGCAAATGAATCTCTCTTTAAGTACGACCTATATATATAAATTATTATCAATAGTTTACACAATCATTGTCAATAGTTTTTTAATAATTGTTACTTATTTATAATTATTTGTAAATACTCTCGCATCATCGATGCTTCGTTAAAAAATTACAAAGTAACAGCTGTCCACTCAAATTTTTAAAAGCATAATTTCGTGTAAACTCTTGTTATTGAAACAATTATTTTTTAACTAATATTAGATAACCGTAAAATCCATTTGTATTTAACTATTTATATATTTAACTATTTAAAAATAAATTTATATATTTAACTATTTATATATTTAACTATTTAAAAATAACTAATTATTTAACTATATATGTATTTAACTATTTATATATACAATTTTATATTAATTTACGCATCTTTAAATGATTTTTACCTTGAATATCATTGTTCTCACATTCATATGTTTTTTTTTTGCTTTTTGAAAAAATTAGAATGTTCAAATATTGAATAATCATATATTTAGGACAAAAGGTCAATACACTTTGTATCGAGATCATATAATTTTTAATATTTTCATAAATTTAGTTGTTTATTTACATATTTGGAAACTATAATAATTTTACATCGTTAGGATTTATGTATACATTTAATTAAACATAAAATTTAAGTTTTAATTTGACTTTGTGCATTTTAAGGAATTGCAGATTTAGGATATGATAAACGTAAATTAATATATATTGATCATTCGAATGTTATAGAAATACATTCAAATTGAGCACTACACATGGTTCTATTTGAGTATTTGATATAGAAAAATTTCTTATGATCTTAATAAGAGATATTTTTCTTTTTCAGATGATGTTTCCGATATCGTTATAATGCTGATGTCGAATTTCGTTCGTGTGCCGACTACTAGTGCATCAATATTTGCTACTATAGTTTTCGGGAAAAATGTGATTTGCAAATGAATCTCTCTTTAAGTACGACCTATATATATAAATTATTATCAATAGTTTACACAATCATTGTCAATAGTTTTTTAATAATTGTTACTTATTTATAATTATTTGTAAATACTCTCGCATCATCGATGCTTCGTTAAAAAATTACAAAGTAACAGCTGTCCACTCAAATTTTTAAAAGCATAATTTCGTGTAAACTTTTGTTATTGAAACTCTTATTTTTTAACTAATATTAGATAACCGTAAAATCCATTTGTATTTAACTATTTATATATACAATTTTATATTAATTTACGCATCTTAAAATGATTTTTACCTTGAATATCATTGTTCTCACATTCATATGTTTTTTTTTTGCTTTTTGAAAAAATTAGAATGTTCAAATATTGAATAAACATATATTTAGGACAAAAGTTCAATACACTATGTATCGAGATCGGATAATTTTTAATATTTTCATAAATTTAGTTGTATATTTACATATTTGGAAACTATAATAATTTTACATCGTTAGGATTTATGTTTACATTTAATTAAACATAAAATTTAAGTTTTAATTTGACTTTGTACTATTTAAGGAAGTGCAGATTTAGGATATGATAAACGTAAATTAATATATATTGATCATTAGAATGTTATAGAAATACATTCAAATTGAGCACTACACATGGTTCTATTTGAGTATTTGATATAGAACAATTTCTTATGATCTTATAAGAGATATTTTTCTTTTTCAGATGATGTTTCCGATATCGTTATAATGCTGATGTCGAATTTCGTTCGTGTGCCGACTTCCTGTGCTTCAATATATGCTAATTTAGTTTTCTTGAAAAATGTGATTTGCAAATGAATCTCTCTTTAAGTACGACTTATATATATATATATATATATATTAATATCAATAGTTTACACAATCATTGTCAATAGTTTTTTAATAATTGTTATTTATAATTATTTGTAAATACTCTCGCATCATCGATGCTTCGTTAAAAAATTACAAAGTAACAGCTGTCCACTCAAATTTTTAAAAGCATAATTTCGTGTAAACTCTTGTTATTGAAACACTTATTTTGTAACTAATATTAGATAACCGTAAAATCCATTTGTATTTAACTATTTATATATACAATTTTATATTAATTTACGCATCTTTAAATGATTTTTACCTTGAATATAATTGTTCCCACATTCATATGTTTTTTTTTTTGCTTTTTGAAAAAAATAGAATGTTCAAATATTGAATAAACATATATTTAGGACAAAAGTTCAATACACTATGTATCGAGATCAGATAATTTTTAATGTTTTCATAAATTTAGTTGTACATTTACATATTTGGAAACTATAATAATTTTACATCGTTAGGATTTATGTGTACATTTAATTAAACATGTTCGGGCCGGGAGCGTATAGCGTTAATACGCGCGCACCGGACACCAACTACTCTGTACGTTATACCGACCGTGTCGGCCACACTATGTGTCTGTGTGTAAATTGTAAATAGATCGAACAGCAGTGGTTGGGATCGCCGCGCGACTACTGTCCGACTATGTGTGTAAGTGGTGTGTGTATGTGTGTATTCGTGTGGGTGTGTACTTAAAACTAAGGACAATAGGTACTAATATTATATAAAAAATGGTAAACAAATGGGGTAACTATGTGTTGCTGTATAATAATTCTTAATAAAATAATATAAATTCACAGCAACACTTAAAAGTGTAAAATAATAAATATATATATATATATAAAAAATACGACCCTTTTGGTCCAACACTTAAAAATGTAAAATATAATATATAAAAATAATTCACTTCACCTGTTTGGTGCAACAATATAGATAAATAATAATATAAATAGTAATAATTGTGGCTCCTTTGGCTCAAAATAAATAAATTTGTAAAATAAAATAAATAAATAATATAAAATAAAAACTCACAATTCGTGGAGCGCAAAACTGGCCAGCTGCAGCTACCTAAAATGTTATATGTAATTCACACTTACTCTAACAATAAAAATAATAATAAAGGTGCAATTACAAATATAATAAATAAAGTGGCGATTCGCGACAACAAATTATAATAAATAAAGTGGCGATTCGTGCCCACAAATAAATAAAAAAATAATGTTTAATATAATAATTAAGTGACGATTAGCGTATACTCAATTAATAATAAAAAGAATATATTTGTGGCGATTAGCGCACACAAAACGCAAATAATATAAAATATAAATCAGTGGCGATTAGCGCACACTATAAAAAACAATAACAAAAATTATAAAAATGTTGGCGATTCGCGCCTGGTAACACAAAAAAAATAGAATACGTTCGCGACGTTTTGCTCACGACGACGGGCGGAAAACAACAAAATTGCGGCGGCCGTGCTAAATATTTCTTTGCCTGCAATCGGCGGCGGCGGACCGATAACGCGACAGAATTTTTCATATTAATTAATATTATATAACACACGATAACATTAATATAAAAATAATTCACAAACAGATAGCATGATGTGTGTGTGTGTGTGTGTGTGTGTGTGTGCGTGGCCGACCGGTGTTTTAAAATTAGGCCGATTTACTTAATTATTCTCTGATACGACGGTGCATTATGCAACCGTCCAATCTTCGGCGTTAACAAAACATAAAATTTAAGTTTTAATTTGACTTTGTGCATTTTAAGAAATTGCAGATTTAGGATATGATAAACGTAAATTAATATATATTGATCATTCGAATGTTATAGAAATACATTCAAATTGAGCACTACACATTGTTCTATTTGAGTTTTTGATATTGAAAAATTTCTTATAATCTTAATAAGAGATATTTTTCTTTTTCAGATGATGTTTCCGATATCGTTATAATGCTGATGTCGAATTTCGTTCGTGTGCCGACTACCAGTGCATCAATATTTGCTACTATAGTTTTCGGGAAAAATGTGATTTGCAAATGAATCTCTCTTTAAGTACGACTTATATATATAACTTAATATCAATAGTTTACACAATCATTGTCAATAGTTTTTTAATAATTGTTATTTATAATTATTTGTAAATACTCTCGCATCATCGATGCTTCGTTAAAAAATTACAAAGTAACAGCTGTCCACTCAAATTTTTAAAAGCATAATTTCGTGTAAACTCTTGTTATTGAAACACTTATTTTGTAACTAATATTAGATAACCGTAAAATCCATTTGTATTTAACTATTTATATATACAATTTTATATTAATTTACGCATCTTTAAATGATTTTTACCTTGAATATCATTGTTCCCAAATTCATATGTTTTTTTTTTGCTTTTTGAAAAAAATAGAATGTTCAAATATTGAATAAACATATATTTAGGACAAAAGTTCAATACACTATGTATCGAGATCAGATAATTTTTAATATTTTCATAAATTTAGTTGTACATTTACATATTTGGAAACTATAATAATTTTACATCGTTAGGATTTATGTGTACATTTAATTAAACATAAAATTTAAGTTTTAATTTGACTTTGTGCATTTTAAGAAATTGCAGATTTAGGATATGATAAACGTAAATTAATATATATTGATCATTCGAATGTTATAGAAATACATTCAAATTGAGCACTACACATTGTTCTATTTGAGTATTTGATATTGAAAAATTTCTTATAATCTTAATAAGAGATATTTTTCTTTTTCAGATGATGTTTCCGATATCGTTATAATGCTGATGTCGAATTTCGTTCGTGTGCCGACTACCAGTGCATCAATATTTGCTACTATAGTTTTCGGGAAAAATGTGATTTGCAAATGAATCTCTCTTTAAGTACGACTTATATATATAAATTAATATCAATAGTTTACACAATCATTGTCAATAGTTTTTTAATAATTGTTATTTATAATTATTTGTAAATACTGTCGCATCATCGATGCTTCGTTAAAAAATTACAAAGTAACAGCTGTCCACTCAAATTTTTAAAAGCATAATTTCGTGTAAACTCTTGTTATTGAAACACTTATTTTGTAACTAATATTAGATAACCGTAAAATCCATTTGTATTTAACTATTTATATATACAATTTTATATTAATTTACGCATCTTTAAATGATTTTTACCTTGAATATCATTGTTCCCACATTCATATGTTTTTTTTTTGCTTTTTGAAAAAATTAGAATGTTCAAATATTGAATAAACATATAATTAAGACAAAAGTTCAATACACTATGTATCGAGATCAGATAATTTTTAATATTTTCATAAATTTAGTTGTACATTCACATATTTGGAAACTATAATAATTTTACATCGTTAGGATTTATGTGTACATTTAATTAAACATAAAATTTAAGTTTTAATTTGACTTTGTGCATTTTAAGAAATTGCAGATTTAGGATATGATAAACGTAAATTAATATATATTGATCATTCGAATGTTATAGAAATACATTCAAATTGAGCACTACACATTGTTGTATTTGAGTTTTTGATATTGAAAAATTTCTTATAATCTTAATAAGAGATATTTTTCTTTTTCAGATGATGTTTCCGATATCGTTATAATGCTGATGTCGAATTTCGTTCGTGTGCCGACTACCAGTGCATCAATATTTGCTACTATAGTTTTCGGGAAAAATGTGATTTGCAAATGAATCTCTCTTTAAGTACGACTTATATATATAACTTAATATCAATAGTTTACACAATCATTGTCAATAGTTTTTTAATAATTGTTATTTA
Organism: Sipha maydis; assembly: GCA_034509805.1. Lineage (NCBI taxonomy): Eukaryota > Metazoa > Arthropoda > Insecta > Hemiptera > Aphididae > Sipha > Sipha maydis. The sequence continues at coordinate 42,655 of JASXSY010000156.1, forward strand.
TAATTATTTGTAAATACTCTCGCATCATCGATGCTTAGTTAAAAAATTACAAAGTAACAGCTGTCCACTCAAATTTTTAAAAGCATAATTTCGTGTAAACTCTTGTTATTGAAACACTTATTTTGTAACTAATATTAGATAACCGTAAAATCCATTTGTATTTAACTATTTATATATACAATTTTATATTAATTTACGCATCTTTAAATGATTTTTACCTTGAATATCATTGTTCCCACATTCATATGTTTTTTTTTTGCTTTTTGAAAAAATTAGAATGTTCAAATATTGAATAAACATATATTTAAGACAAAAGTTCAATACACTACGTATCGAGATCAGATAATTTTTAATATTTTCATAAATTTAGTTGTTCATTCACATATTTGGAAACTATAATAATTTTACATCGTTAGGATTTATGTGTACATTTAATTAAACATAAAATTTAAGTTTTAATTTGACTTTGTGCATTTTAAGAAATTGCAGATTTAGGATATGATAAACGTAAATTAATATATATGGATCATTCGAATGTTATAGAAATACATTCAAATTGAGCACTACACATTGTTCTATTTGAGTATTTGATATTGAAAAATTTCTTATAATCTTAATAAGAGATATTTTTCTTTTTCAGATGATGTTTCCGATATCGTTATAATGCTGATGTCGAATTTCGTTCGTGTGCCGACTACCAGTGCATCAATATTTGCTACTATAGTTTTCGGGAAAAATGTGATTTGCAAATGAATCTCTCTTTAAGTACGACTTATATATATAAATTAATATCAATAGTTTACACAATCATTGTCAATAGTTTTTTAATAATTGTTATTTATAATTATTTGTAAATACTGTCGCATCATCGATGCTTCGTTAAAAAATTACAAAGTAACAGCTGTCCACTCAAATTTTTAAAAGCATAATTTCGTGTAAACTCTTGTTATTGAAACACTTATTTTGTAACTAATATTAGATAACCGTAAAATCCATTTGTATTTAACTATTTATATATACAATTTTATATTAATTTACGCATCTTTAAATGATTTTTACCTTGAATATCATTGTTCCCACATTCATATGTTTTTTTTTTGCTTTTTGAAAAAATTAGAATGTTCAAATATTGAATAAACATATAATTAAGACAAAAGTTCAATACACTATGTATCGAGATCAGATAATTTTTAATATTTTCATAAATTTAGTTGTACATTCACATATTTGGAAACTATAATAATTTTACATCGTTAGGATTTATGTGTACATTTAATTAAACATAAAATTTAAGTTTTAATTTGACTTTGTGCATTTTAAGAAATTGCAGATTTAGGATATGATAAACGTAAATTAATATATATTGATCATTCGAATGTTATAGAAATACATTCAAATTGAGCACTACACATTGTTGTATTTGAGTTTTTGATATTGAAAAATTTCTTATAATCTTAATAAGAGATATTTTTCTTTTTCAGATGATGTTTCCGATATCGTTATAATGCTGATGTCGAATTTCGTTCGTGTGCCGACTACCAGTGCATCAATATTTGCTACTATAGTTTTCGGGAAAAATGTGATTTGCAAATGAATCTCTCTTTAAGTACGACTTATATATATAACTTAATATCAATAGTTTACACAATCATTGTCAATAGTTTTTTAATAATTGTTATTTATAATTATTTGTAAATACTCTCGCATCATCGATGCTTAGTTAAAAAATTACAAAGTAACAGCTGTCCACTCAAATTTTTAAAAGCATAATTTCGTGTAAACTCTTGTTATTGAAACACTTATTTTGTAACTAATATTAGATAACCGTAAAATCCATTTGTATTTAACTATTTATATATACAATTTTATATTAATTTACGCATCTTTAAATGATTTTTACCTTGAATATCATTGTTCCCACATTCATATGTTTTTTTTTTGCTTTTTGAAAAAATTAGAATGTTCAAATATTGAATAAACATATATTTAAGACAAAAGTTCAATACACTACGTATCGAGATCAGATAATTTTTAATATTTTCATAAATTTAGTTGTTCATTCACATATTTGGAAACTATAATAATTTTACATCGTTAGGATTTATGTGTACATTTAATTAAACATAAAATTTAAGTTTTAATTTGACTTTGTGCATTTTAAGAAATTGCAGATTTAGGATATGATAAACGTAAATTAATATATATGGATCATTCGAATGTTATAGAAATACATTCAAATTGAGCACTACACATTGTTCTATTTGAGTATTTGATATTGAAAAATTTCTTATAATCTTAATAAGAGATATTTTTCTTTTTCAGATGATGTTTCCGATATCGTTATAATGCTGATGTCGAATTTCGTTCGTGTGCCGACTACCAGTGCATCAATATTTGCTACTATAGTTTTCGGGAAAAATGTGATTTGCAAATGAATCTCTCTTTAAGTACGACTTATATATATATATATATATATATATTAATATCAATAGTTTACACAATCATTGTCAATAGTTTTTTAATAATTGTTATTTATAATTATTTGTAAATACTCTCGCATCATCGATGCTTCGTTAAAAAATTACAAAGTAACAGCTGTCCACTCAAATTTTTAAAAGCATAATTTCGTGTAAACTCTTGTTATTGAAACACTTATTTTGTAACTAATATTAGATAACCGTAAAATCCATTTGTATTTAACTATTTATATATACAATTTTATATTAATTTACGCATCTTTAAATGATTTTTACCTTGAATATCATTGTTCCCACATTCATATGTTTTTTTTTTTGCTTTTTGAAAAAAATAGAATGTTCAAATATTGAATAAACATATATTTAGGACAAAAGTTCAATACACTATGTATCGAGATCAGATAATTTTTAATGTTTTCATAAATTTAGTTGTACATTTACATATTTGGAAACTATAATAATTTTACATCGTTAGGATTTATGTGTACATTTAATTAAACATAAAATTTAAGTTTTAATTTGACTTTGTGCATTTTAAGAAATTGCAGATTTAGGATATGATAAACGTAAATTAATATATATTGATCATTCGAATGTTATAGAAATACATTCAAATTGAACACTACACATTGTTCTATTTGAGTTTTTGATATTGAAAAATTTCTTATAATCTTAATAAGAGATATTTTTCTTTTTCAGATGATGTTTCCGATATCGTTATAATGCTGATGTCGAATTTCGTTCGTGTGCCGACTACCAGTGCATCAATATTTGCTACTATAGTTTTCGGGAAAAATGTGATTTGCAAATGAATCTCTCTTTAAGTACGACTTATATATATAACTTAATATCAATAGTTTACACAATCATTGTCAATAGTTTTTTAATAATTGTTATTTATAATTATTTGTAAATACTCTCGCATCATCGATGCTTCGTTAAAAAATTACAAAGTAACAGCTGTCCACTCAAATTTTTAAAAGCATAATTTCGTGTAAACTCTTGTTATTGAAACACTTATTTTGTAACTAATATTAGATAACCGTAAAATCCATTTGTATTTAACTATTTATATATACAATTTTATATTAATTTACGCATCTTTAAATGATTTTTACCTTGAATATCATTGTTCCCAAATTCATATGTTTTTTTTTTGCTTTTTGAAAAAAATAGAATGTTCAAATATTGAATAAACATATATTTAGGACAAAAGTTCAATACACTATGTATCGAGATCAGATAATTTTTAATATTTTCATAAATTTAGTTGTACATTTACATATTTGGAAACTATAATAATTTTACATCGTTAGGATTTATGTGTACATTTAATTAAACATAAAATTTAAGTTTTAATTTGACTTTGTGCATTTTAAGAAATTGCAGATTTAGGATATGATAAACGTAAATTAATATATATTGATCATTCGAATGTTATAGAAATACATTCAAATTGAGCACTACACATTGTTCTATTTGAGTATTTGATATTGAAAAATTTCTTATAATCTTAATAAGAGATATTTTTCTTTTTCAGATGATGTTTCCGATATCGTTATAATGCTGATGTCGAATTTCGTTCGTGTGCCGACTACCAGTGCATCAATATTTGCTACTATAGTTTTCGGGAAAAATGTGATTTGCAAATGAATCTCTCTTTAAGTACGACTTATATATATATATATATATATATATTAATATCAATAGTTTACACAATCATTGTCAATAGTTTTTTAATAATTGTTATTTATAATTATTTGTAAATACTCTCGCATCATCGATGCTTCGTTAAAAAATTACAAAGTAACAGCTGTCCACTCAAATTTTTAAAAGCATAATTTCGTGTAAACTCTTGTTATTGAAACACTTATTTTGTAACTAATATTAGATAACCGTAAAATCCATTTGTATTTAACTATTTATATATACAATTTTATATTAATTTACGCATCTTTAAATGATTTTTACCTTGAATATCATTGTTCCCACATTCATATGTTTTTTTTTTGCTTTTTGAAAAAAATAGAATGTTCAAATATTGAATAAACATATATTTAGGACAAAAGTTCAATACACTATGTATCGAGATCAGATAATTTTTAATATTTTCATAAATTTAGTTGTACATTTACATATTTGGAAACTATAATAATTTTACATCGTTAGGATTTATGTGTACATTTAATTAAACATAAAATTTAAGTTTTAATTTGACTTTGTGCATTTTAAGAAATTGCAGATTTAGGATATGATAAACGTAAATTAATATATATTGATCATTCGAATGTTATAGAAATACATTCAAATTGAGCACTACACATGGTTATATTTGAGAATTTGATATAGAAAAATTTCTTATAATCTTAATAAGAGTTATTTTTCTTTTTCAGATGATGTTTCCGATATCGTTATAATGCTGATGTCGAATTTCGTTCGTGTACCGACTACCAGTGCATCAATATTTGCTACTATAGTTTTCGGGAAAAATGTGATTTGCAAATGAATCTCTCTTTAAGTACGACTTATATATATAAATTAATATCAATAGTTTACACAATCATTGTCAATAGTTTTTTAATAATTGTTATTTATAATTATTTGTAAATACTGTCGCATCATCGATGCTTCGTTAAAAAATTACAAAGTAACAGCTGTCCACTCAAATTTTTAAAAGCATAATTTCGTGTAAACTCTTGTTATTGAAACACTTATTTTGTAACTAATATTAGATAACCGTAAAATCCATTTGTATTTAACTATTTATATATACAATTTTATATTAATTTACGCATCTTTAAATGATTTTTACCTTGAATATCATTGTTCCCACATTCATATGTTTTTTTTTTGCTTTTTGAAAAAATTAGAATGTTCAAATATTGAATAAACATATAATTAAGACAAAAGTTCAATACACTATGTATCGAGATCAGATAATTTTTAATATTTTCATAAATTTAGTTGTACATTCACATATTTGGAAACTATAATAATTTTACATCGTTAGGATTTATGTGTACATTTAATTAAACATAAAATTTAAGTTTTAATTTGACTTTGTGCATTTTAAGAAATTGCAGATTTAGGATATGATAAACGTAAATTAATATATATTGATCATTCGAATGTTATAGAAATACATTCAAATTGAGCACTACACATTGTTCTATTTGAGTTTTTGATATTGAAAAATTTCTTATAATCTTAATAAGAGATATTTTTCTTTTTCAGATGATGTTTCCGATATCGTTATAATGCTGATGTCGAATTTCGTTCGTGTGCCGACTACCAGTGCATCAATATTTGCTACTATAGTTTTCGGGAAAAATGTGATTTGCAAATGATTCTCTCTTTAAGTACGACTTATATATATAACTTAATATCAATAGTTTACACAATCATTGTCAATAGTTTTTTAATAATTGTTATTTATAATTATTTGTAAATACTCTCGCATCATCGATGCTTAGTTAAAAAATTACAAAGTAACAGCTGTCCACTCAAATTTTTAAAAGCATAATTTCGTGTAAACTCTTGTTATTGAAACACTTATTTTGTAACTAATATTAGATAACCGTAAAATCCATTTGTATTTAACTATTTATATATACAATTTTATATTAATTTACGCATCTTTAAATGATTTTTACCTTGAATATCATTGTTCCCACATTCATATGTTTTTTTTTTGCTTTTTGAAAAAATTAGAATGTTCAAATATTGAATAAACATATATTTAAGACAAAAGTTCAATACACTACGTATCGAGATCAGATAATTTTTAATATTTTCATAAATTTAGTTGTTCATTCACATATTTGGAAACTATAATAATTTTACATCGTTAGGATTTATGTGTACATTTAATTAAACATAAAATTTAAGTTTTAATTTGACTTTGTGCATTTTAAGAAATTGCAGATTTAGGATATGATAAACGTAAATTAATATATATGGATCATTCGAATGTTATAGAAATACATTCAAATTGAGCACTACACATTGTTCTATTTGAGTATTTGATATTGAAAAATTTCTTATAATCTTAATAAGAGATATTTTTCTTTTTCAGATGATGTTTCCGATATCGTTATAATGCTGATGTCGAATTTCGTTCGTGTGCCGACTACCAGTGCATCAATATTTGCTACTATAGTTTTCGGGAAAAATGTGATTTGCAAATGAATCTCTCTTTAAGTACGACTTATATATATATATATATATATATATTAATATCAATAGTTTACACAATCATTGTCAATAGTTTTTTAATAATTGTTATTTATAATTATTTGTAAATACTCTCGCATCATCGATGCTTCGTTAAAAAATTACAAAGTAACAGCTGTCCACTCAAATTTTTAAAAGCATAATTTCGTGTAAACTCTTGTTATTGAAACACTTATTTTGTAACTAATATTAGATAACCGTAAAATCCATTTGTATTTAACTATTTATATATACAATTTTATATTAATTTACGCATCTTTAAATGATTTTTACCTTGAATATCATTGTTCCCACATTCATATGTTTTTTTTTTGCTTTTTGAAAAAATTAGAATGTTCAAATATTGAATAAACATATATTTAAGACAAAAGTTCAATACACTACGTATCGAGATCAGATAATTTTTAATATTTTCATAAATTTAGTTGTTCATTCACATATTTGGAAACTATAATAATTTTACATCATTAGGATTTATGTGTACATTTAATTAAACATAAAATTTAAGTTTTAATTTGACTTTGTGCATTTTAAGAAATTGCAGATTTAGGATATGATAAACGTAAATTAATATATATGGATCATTCGAATGTTATAGAAATACATTCAAATTGAGCACTACACATTGTTCTATTTGAGTATTTGATATTGAAAAATTTCTTATAATCTTAATAAGAGATATTTTTCTTTTTCAGATGATGTTTCCGATATCGTTATAATGCTGATGTCGAATTTCGTTCGTGTGCCGACTACCAGTGCATCAATATTTGCTACTATAGTTTTCGGGAAAAATGTGATTTGCAAATGAATCTCTCTTTAAGTACGACTTATATATATATATATATATATATATTAATATCAATAGTTTACACAATCATTGTCAATAGTTTTTTAATAATTGTTATTTATAATTATTTGTAAATACTCTCGCATCATCGATGCTTCGTTAAAAAATTACAAAGTAACAGCTGTCCACTCAAATTTTTAAAAGCATAATTTCGTGTAAACTCTTGTTATTGAAACACTTATTTTGTAACTAATATTAGATAACCGTAAAATCCATTTGTATTTAACTATTTATATATACAATTTTATATTAATTTACGCATCTTTAAATGATTTTTACCTTGAATATCATTGTTCCCACATTCATATGTTTTTTTTTTGCTTTTTGAAAAAATTAGAATGTTCAAATATTGAATAAACATATATTTAGGACAAAAGTTCAATACACTATGTATCGAGATCAGATAATTTTTAATATTTTCATAAATTTAGTTGTACATTTACATATTTGGAAACTATAATAATTTTACATCGTTAGGATTTATGTGTACATTTAATTAAACATAAAATTTAAGTTTTAATTTGACTTTGTGCATTTTAAGAAATTGCAGATTTAGGATATGATAAACGTAAATTAATATATATTGATCATTCGAATGTTATAGAAATACATTCAAATTGAGCACTACACATGGTTATATTTGAGAATTTGATATAGAAAAATTTCTTATAATCTTAATAAGAGTTATTTTTCTTTTTCAGATGATGTTTCCGATATCGTTATAATGCTGATGTCGAATTTCGTTCGTGTGCCGACTACCAGTGCATCAATATTTGCTACTATAGTTTTCGGGAAAAATGTGATTTGCAAATGAATCTCTCTTTAAGTACGACTTATATATATAAATTAATATCAATAGTTTACACAATCATTGTCAATAGTTTTTTAATAATTGTTATTTATAATTATTTGTAAATACTCTCGCATCATCGATGCTTCGTTAAAAAATTACAAAGTAACAGCTGTCCACTCAAATTTTTAAAAGCATAATTTCGTGTAAACTCTTGTTATTGAAACACTTATTTTGTAACTAATATTAGATAACCGTAAAATCCATTTGTATTTAACTATTTATATATACAATTTTATATTAATTTACGCATCTTTAAATGATTTTTACCTTGAATATCATTGTTCCCACATTCATATGTTTTTTTTTTGCTTTTTGAAAAAAATAGAATGTTCAAATATTGAATAAACATATATTTAGGACAAAAGTTCAATACACTATGTATCGAGATCAGATAATTTTTAATGTTTTCATAAATTTAGTTGTACATTTACATATTTGGAAACTATAATAATTTTACATCGTTAGGATTTATGTGTACATTTAATTAAACATAAAATTTAAGTTTTAATTTGACTTTGTGCATTTTAAGAAATTGCAGATTTAGGATATGATAAACGTAAATTAATATATATTGATCATTCGAATGTTATAGAAATACATTCAAATTGAGCACTACACATTGTTCTATTTGAGTTTTTGATATTGAAAAATTTCTTATAATCTTAATAAGAGATATTTTTCTTTTTCAGATGATGTTTCCGATATCGTTATAATGCTGATGTCGAATTTCGTTCGTGTGCCGACTACCAGTGCATCAATATTTGCTACTATAGTTTTCGGGAAAAATGTGATTTGCAAATGAATCTCTCTTTAAGTACGACTTATATATATAACTTAATATCAATAGTTTACACAATCATTGTCAATAGTTTTTTAATAATTGTTATTTATAATTATTTGTAAATACTCTCGCATCATCGATGCTTCGTTAAAAAATTACAAAGTAACAGCTGTCCACTCAAATTTTTAAAAGCATAATTTCGTGTAAACTCTTGTTATTGAAACACTTATTTTGTAACTAATATTAGATAACCGTAAAATCCATTTGTATTTAACTATTTATATATACAATTTTATATTAATTTACGCATCTTTAAATGATTTTTACCTTGAATATCATTGTTCCCACATTCATATGTTTTTTTTTTGCTTTTTGAAAAAATTAGAATGTTCAAATATTGAATAAACATATAATTAAGACAAAAGTTCAATACACTATGTATCGAGATCAGATAATTTTTAATATTTTCATAAATTTAGTTGTACATTCACATATTTGGAAACTATAATAATTTTACATCGTTAGGATTTATGTGTACATTTAATTAAACATAAAATTTAAGTTTTAATTTGACTTTGTGCATTTTAAGAAATTGCAGATTTAGGATATGATAAACGTAAATTAATATATATTGATCATTCGAATGTTATAGAAATACATTCAAATTGAGCACTACACATTGTTCTATTTGAGTTTTTGATATTGAAAAATTTCTTATAATCTTAATAAGAGATATTTTTCTTTTTCAGATGATGTTTCCGATATCGTTATAATGCTGATGTCGAATTTCGTTCGTGTGCCGACTACCAGTGCATCAATATTTGCTACTATAGTTTTCGGGAAAAATGTGATTTGCAAATGATTCTCTCTTTAAGTACGACTTATATATATAACTTAATATCAATAGTTTACACAATCATTGTCAATAGTTTTTTAATAATTGTTATTTATAATTATTTGTAAATACTCTCGCATCATCGATGCTTAGTTAAAAAATTACAAAGTAACAGCTGTCCACTCAAATTTTTAAAAGCATAATTTCGTGTAAACTCTTGTTATTGAAACACTTATTTTGTAACTAATATTAGATAACCGTAAAATCCATTTGTATTTAACTATTTATATATACAATTTTATATTAATTTACGCATCTTTAAATGATTTTTACCTTGAATATCATTGTTCCCACATTCATATGTTTTTTTTTTGCTTTTTGAAAAAATTAGAATGTTCAAATATTGAATAAACATATATTTAAGACAAAAGTTCAATACACTACGTATCGAGATCAGATAATTTTTAATATTTTCATAAATTTAGTTGTTCATTCACATATTTGGAAACTATAATAATTTTACATCGTTAGGATTTATGTGTACATTTAATTAAACATAAAATTTAAGTTTTAATTTGACTTTGTGCATTTTAAGAAATTGCAGATTTAGGATATGATAAACGTAAATTAATATATATGGATCATTCGAATGTTATAGAAATACATTCAAATTGAGCACTACACATTGTTCTATTTGAGTATTTGATATTGAAAAATTTCTTATAATCTTAATAAGAGATATTTTTCTTTTTCAGATGATGTTTCCGATATCGTTATAATGCTGATGTCGAATTTCGTTCGTGTGCCGACTACCAGTGCATCAATATTTGCTACTATAGTTTTCGGGAAAAATGTGATTTGCAAATGAATCTCTCTTTAAGTACGACTTATATATATATATATATATATATATTAATATCAATAGTTTACACAATCATTGTCAATAGTTTTTTAATAATTGTTATTTATAATTATTTGTAAATACTCTCGCATCATCGATGCTTCGTTAAAAAATTACAAAGTAACAGCTGTCCACTCAAATTTTTAAAAGCATAATTTCGTGTAAACTCTTGTTATTGAAACACTTATTTTGTAACTAATATTAGATAACCGTAAAATCCATTTGTATTTAACTATTTATATATACAATTTTATATTAATTTACGCATCTTTAAATGATTTTTACCTTGAATATCATTGTTCCCACATTCATATGTTTATTTTTTGCTTTTTGAAAAAATTAGAATGTTCAAATATTGAATAAACATATATTTAGGACAAAAGTTCAATACACTATGTATCGAGATCAGATAATTTTTAATATTTTCATAAATTTAGTTGTACATTTACATATTTGGAAACTATAATAATTTTACATCGTTAGGATTTATGTGTACATTTAATTAAACATAAAATTTAAGTTTTAATTTGACTTTGTGCATTTTAAGAAATTGCAGATTTAGGATATGATAAACGTAAATTAATATATATTGATCATTCGAATGTTATAGAAATACATTCAAATTGAGCACTACACATGGTTATATTTGAGAATTTGATATAGAAAAATTTCTTATAATCTTAATAAGAGTTATTTTTCTTTTTCAGATGATGTTTCCGATATCGTTATAATGCTGATGTCGAATTTCGTTCGTGTACCGACTACCAGTGCATCAATATTTGCTACTATAGTTTTCGGGAAAAATGTGATTTGCAAATGAATCTCTCTTTAAGTACGACTTATATATATAAATTAATATCAATAGTTTACACAATCATTGTCAATAGTTTTTTAATAATTGTTATTTATAATTATTTGTAAATACTGTCGCATCATCGATGCTTCGTTAAAAAATTACAAAGTAACAGCTGTCCACTCAAATTTTTAAAAGCATAATTTCGTGTAAACTCTTGTTATTGAAACACTTATTTTGTAACTAATATTAGATAACCGTAAAATCCATTTGTATTTAACTATTTATATATACAATTTTATATTAATTTACGCATCTTTAAATGATTTTTACCTTGAATATCATTGTTCCCACATTCATATGTTTTTTTTTTGCTTTTTGAAAAAATTAGAATGTTCAAATATTGAATAAACATATAATTAAGACAAAAGTTCAATACACTATGTATCGAGATCAGATAATTTTTAATATTTTCATAAATTTAGTTGTACATTCACATATTTGGAAACTATAATAATTTTACATCGTTAGGATTTATGTGTACATTTAATTAAACATAAAATTTAAGTTTTAATTTGACTTTGTGCATTTTAAGAAATTGCAGATTTAGGATATGATAAACGTAAATTAATATATATTGATCATTCGAATGTTATAGAAATACATTCAAATTGAGCACTACACATTGTTCTATTTGAGTTTTTGATATTGAAAAATTTCTTATAATCTTAATAAGAGATATTTTTCTTTTTCAGATGATGTTTCCGATATCGTTATAATGCTGATGTCGAATTTCGTTCGTGTGCCGACTACCAGTGCATCAATATTTGCTACTATAGTTTTCGGGAAAAATGTGATTTGCAAATGAATCTCTCTTTAAGTACGACTTATATATATAACTTAATATCAATAGTTTACACAATCATTGTCAATAGTTTTTTAATAATTGTTATTTATAATTATTTGTAAATACTCTCGCATCATCGATGCTTCGTTAAAAAATTACAAAGTAACAGCTGTCCACTCAAATTTTTAAAAGCATAATTTCGTGTAAACTCTTGTTATTGAAACACTTATTTTGTAACTAATATTAGATAACCGTAAAATCCATTTGTATTTAACTATTTATATATACAATTTTATATTAATTTACGCATCTTTAAATGATTTTTACCTTGAATATCATTGTTCCCACATTCATATGTTTTTTTTTTGCTTTTTGAAAAAAATAGAATGTTCAAATATTGAATAAACATATATTTAGGACAAAAGTTCAATACACTATGTATCGAGATCAGATAAATTTTAATATTTTCATAAATTTAGTTGTACATTTACATATTTGGAAACTTTAATAATTTTACATCGTTAGGATTTATGTGTACATTTAATTAAACATAAAATTTAAGTTTTAATTTGACTTTGTGCATTTTAAGAAATTGCAGATTTAGGATATGATAAACGTAAATTAATATATATTGATCATTCGAATGTTATAGAAATACATTCAAATTGAGCACTACACATTGTTCTATTTGAGTATTTGATATTGAAAAATTTCTTATAATCTTAATAAGAGATATTTTTCTTTTTCAGATGATGTTTCCGATATCGTTATAATGCTGATGTCGAATTTCGTTCGTGTGCCGACTACCAGTGCATCAATATTTGCTACTATAGTTTTCGGGAAAAATGTGATTTGCAAATGAATCTCTCTTTAAGTACGACTTATATATATAACTTAATATCAATAGTTTACACAATCATTGTCAATAGTTTTTTAATAATTGTTATTTATAATTATTTGTAAATACTCTCGCATCATCGATGCTTCGTTAAAAAATTACAAAGTAACAGCTGTCCACTCAAATTTTTAAAAGCATAATTTCGTGTAAACTCTTGTTATTGAAACACTTATTTTGTAACTAATATTAGATAACCGTAAAATCCATTTGTATTTAACTATTTATATATACAATTTTATATTAATTTACGCATCTTTAAATGATTTTTACCTTGAATATCATTGTTCCCAAATTCATATGTTTTTTTTTTTGCTTTTTGAAAAAAATAGAATGTTCAAATATTGAATAAACATATATTTAGGACAAAAGTTCAATACACTATGTATCGAGATCAGATAATTTTTAATATTTTCATAAATTTAGTTGTACATTTACATATTTGGAAACTATAATAATTTTACATCGTTAGGATTTATGTGTACATTTAATTAAACATAAAATTTAAGTTTTAATTTGACTTTGTGCATTTTAAGAAATTGCAGATTTAGGATATGATAAACGTAAATTAATATATATTGATCATTCGAATGTTATAGAAATACATTCAAATTGAGCACTACACATTGTTCTATTTGAGTATTTGATATTGAAAAATTTCTTATAATCTTAATAAGAGATATTTTTCTTTTTCAGATGATGTTTTCCGATATCGTTTATAATGCTGATGTCGAATTTCGTTCGTGTGCCGACTACCAGTGCATCAATATTTGCTACTATAGTTTTTCGGGGAAAAATGTGATTTGCAAATGAATCTCTCTTTAAGTACGACTTATATATATATATATATATATATATATTAATATCAATAGTTTACACAATCATTGTCAATAGTTTTTTAATAATTGTTATTTATAATTATTTGTAAATACTCTCGCATCATCGATGCTTCGTTAAAAAATTACAAAGTAACAGCTGTCCCACTCAAATTTTTAAAAGCATAATTTCGTGTAAACTCTTGTTATTGAAACACTTATTTTGTAACTAATATTAGATAACCGTAAAATCCATTTGTATTTAACTATTTATATATACAATTTTATATTAATTTACGCATCTTTAAATGATTTTTACCTTGAATATCATTGTTCCCAAATTCATATGTTTTTTTTTTTGCTTTTTGAAAAAAAATAGAATGTTCAAATATTGAATAAACATATATTTAGGACAAAAGTTCAATACACTATGTATCGAGATCAGATAATTTTTAATATTTTCATAAATTTAGTTGTACATTTACATATTTGGAAACTATAATAATTTTACATCGTTAGGATTTATGTGTACATTTAATTAAACATAAAATTTAAGTTTTTAATTTGACTTTGTGCATTTTAAGAAATTGCAGATTTAGGATATGATAAACGTAAATTAATATATATTGATCATTCGAATGTTATAGAAATACATTCAAATTGAGCACTACACATTGTTCTATTTGAGTATTTGATATTGAAAAATTTCTTATAATCTTAATAAGAGATATTTTTCTTTTTCAGATGATGTTTCCGATATCGTTATAATGCTGATGTCGAATTTCGTTCGTGTGCCGACTACCAGTGCATCAATATTTGCTACTATAGTTTTTCGGGAAAAATGTGATTTGCAAATGAATCTCTCTTTAAGTACGACTTATATATATAAATTAATATCAATAGTTTACACAATCATTGTCAATAGTTTTTTAATAATTGTTATTTATAATTATTTGTAAATACTGTCGCATCATCGATGCTTCGTTAAAAAAATTACAAAGTAACAGCTGTCCACTCAAATTTTTAAAAGCATAATTTCGTGTAAACTCTTGTTATTGAAACACTTATTTTGTAACTAATATTAGATAACCGTAAAATCCATTTGTATTTAACTATTTATATATACAATTTTATATTAATTTACGCATCTTTAAATGATTTTTACCTTGAATATCATTGTTCCCACATTCATATGTTTTTTTTTTTGCTTTTTGAAAAAATTAGAATGTTCAAATATTGAATAAACATATAATTAAGACAAAAGTTCAATACACTATGTATCGAGATCAGATAATTTTTAATATTTTCATAAATTTAGTTGTACATTCACATATTTGGAAACTATAATAATTTTACATCGTTAGGATTTATGTGTACATTTAATTAAACATAAAATTTAAGTTTTAATTTGACTTTGTGCATTTTAAGAAATTGCAGATTTAGGATATGATAAACGTAAATTAATATATATTGATCATTCGAATGTTTATAGAAATACATTCAAATTGAGCACTACACATTGTTGTATTTGAGTTTTTGATATTGAAAAATTTCTTATAATCTTAATAAGAGATATTTTTCTTTTTCAGATGATGTTTCCGATATCGTTATAATGCTGATGTCGAATTTCGTTCGTGTGCCGACTACCAGTGCATCAATATTTGCTACTATAGTTTTTCGGGAAAAATGTGATTTGCAAATGAATCTCTCTTTAAGTACGACTTATATATATAACTTAATATCAATAGTTTACACAATCATTGTCAATAGTTTTTTAATAATTGTTATTTATAATTATTTGTAAATACTCTCGCATCATCGATGCTTAGTTAAAAAATTACAAAGTAACAGCTGTCCACTCAAATTTTTAAAAGCATAATTTCGTGTAAACTCTTGTTATTGAAACACTTATTTTGTAACTAATATTAGATAACCGTAAAATCCATTTGTATTTAACTATTTATATATACAATTTTATATTAATTTACGCATCTTTAAATGATTTTTACCTTGAATATCATTGTTCCCACATTCATATGTTTTTTTTTTGCTTTTTGAAAAAATTAGAATGTTCAAATATTGAATAAACATATATTTAAGACAAAAGTTCAATACACTACGTATCGAGATCAGATAATTTTTAATATTTTCATAAATTTAGTTGTTCATTCACATATTTGGAAACTATAATAATTTTACATCGTTAGGATTTATGTGTACATTTAATTAAACATAAAATTTAAGTTTTAATTTGACTTTGTGCATTTTAAGAAATTGCAGATTTAGGATATGATAAACGTAAATTAATATATATGGATCATTCGAATGTTATAGAAATACATTCAAATTGAGCACTACACATTGTTCTATTTGAGTATTTGATATTGAAAAATTTCTTATAATCTTAATAAGAGATATTTTTCTTTTTCAGATGATGTTTCCGATATCGTTATAATGCTGATGTCGAATTTCGTTCGTGTGCCGACTACCAGTGCATCAATATTTGCTACTATAGTTTTCGGGAAAAATGTGATTTGCAAATGAATCTCTCTTTAAGTACGACTTATATATATATATATATATATATATATTAATATCAATAGTTTACACAATCATTGTCAATAGTTTTTTTAATAATTGTTATTTATAATTATTTGTAAATACTCTCGCATCATCGATGCTTCGTTAAAAAATTACAAAGTAACAGCTGTCCACTCAAATTTTTAAAAGCATAATTTCGTGTAAACTCTTGTTATTGAAACACTTATTTTGTAACTAATATTAGATAACCGTAAAATCCATTTGTATTTAACTATTTATATATACAATTTTATATTAATTTACGCATCTTTAAATGATTTTTTACCTTGAATATCATTGTTCCCACATTCATATGTTTTTTTTTTTGCTTTTTGAAAAAAATAGAATGTTCAAATATTGAATAAACATATATTTAGGACAAAAGTTCAATACACTATGTATCGAGATCAGATAATTTTTAATGTTTTCATAAATTTAGTTGTACATTTACATATTTGGAAACTATAATAATTTTACATCGTTAGGATTTATGTGTACATTTAATTAAACATAAAATTTAAGTTTTAATTTGACTTTGTGCATTTTAAGAAATTGCAGATTTAGGATATGATAAACGTAAATTAATATATATTGATCATTCGAATGTTATAGAAATACATTCAAATTGAGCACTACACATTGTTCTATTTGAGTTTTTGATATTGAAAAATTTCTTATAATCTTAATAAGAGATATTTTTCTTTTTCAGATGATGTTTCCGATATCGTTATAATGCTGATGTCGAATTTCGTTCGTTGTGCCGACTACCAGTGCATCAATATTTGCTACTATAGTTTTCGGGAAAAATGTGATTTGCAAATGAATCTCTCTTTAAGTACGACTTATATATATAACTTAATATCAATAGTTTACACAATCATTGTCAATAGTTTTTTAATAATTGTTATTTATAATTATTTGTAAATACTCTCGCATCATCGATGCTTCGTTAAAAAATTACAAAGTAACAGCTGTCCACTCAAATTTTTAAAAGCATAATTTCGTGTAAACTCTTGTTATTGAAACACTTATTTTGTAACTAATATTAGATAACCGTAAAATCCATTTGTATTTAACTATTTATATATACAATTTTATATTAATTTACGCATCTTTAAATGATTTTTACCTTGAATATCATTGTTCCCAAATTCATATGTTTTTTTTTTGCTTTTTGAAAAAAATAGAATGTTCAAATATTGAATAAACATATATTTAGGACAAAAGTTCAATACACTATGTATCGAGATCAGATAATTTTTAATATTTTTCATAAATTTAGTTGTACATTTACATATTTGGAAACTATAATAATTTTACATCGTTAGGATTTATGTGTACATTTAATTAAACATAAAATTTAAGTTTTAATTTGACTTTGTGCATTTTAAGAAATTGCAGATTTAGGATATGATAAACGTAAATTAATATATATTGATCATTCGAATGTTATAGAAATACATTCAAATTGAGCACTACACATTGTTCTATTTGAGTATTTGATATTGAAAAATTTCTTATAATCTTAATAAGAGATATTTTTCTTTTTCAGATGATGTTTCCGATATCGTTATAATGCTGATGTCGAATTTCGTTCGTGTGCCGACTACCAGTGCATCAATATTTGCTACTATAGTTTTCGGGAAAAATGTGATTTGCAAATGAATCTCTCTTTAAGTACGACTTATATATATATATATATATATATATTAATATCAATAGTTTACACAATCATTGTCAATAGTTTTTTAATAATTGTTATTTATAATTATTTGTAAATACTCTCGCATCATCGATGCTTCGTTAAAAAATTACAAAGTAACAGCTGTCCACTCAAATTTTTAAAAGCATAATTTCGTGTAAACTCTTGTTATTGAAACACTTATTTTGTAACTAATATTAGATAACCGTAAAATCCATTTGTATTTAACTATTTATATATACAATTTTATATTAATTTACGCATCTTTAAATGATTTTTACCTTGAATATCATTGTTCCCACATTCATATGTTTTTTTTTTGCTTTTTGAAAAAAATAGAATGTTCAAATATTGAATAAACATATATTTAGGACAAAAGTTCAATACACTATGTATCGAGATCAGATAATTTTTAATATTTTCATAAATTTAGTTGTACATTTACATATTTGGAAACTATAATAATTTTACATCGTTAGGATTTATGTGTACATTTAATTAAACATAAAATTTAAGTTTTAATTTGACTTTGTGCATTTTAAGAAATTGCAGATTTAGGATATGATAAACGTAAATTAATATATATTGATCATTCGAATGTTATAGAAATACATTCAAATTGAGCACTACACATGGTTATATTTGAGAATTTGATATAGAAAAATTTCTTATAATCTTAATAAGAGTTATTTTTCTTTTTCAGATGATGTTTCCGATATCGTTATAATGCTGATGTCGAATTTCGTTCGTGTACCGACTACCAGTGCATCAATATTTGCTACTATAGTTTTCGGAAAAAATGTGATTTGCAAATGAATCTCTCTTTAAGTACGACTTATATATATAAATTAATATCAATAGTTTACACAATCATTGTCAATAGTTTTTTAATAATTGTTATTTATAATTATTTGTAAATACTGTCGCATCATCGATGCTTCGTTAAAAAATTACAAAGTAACAGCTGTCCACTCAAATTTTTAAAAGCATAATTTCGTGTAAACTCTTGTTATTGAAACACTTATTTTGTAACTAATATTAGATAACCGTAAAATCCATTTGTATTTAACTATTTATATATACAATTTTATATTAATTTACGCATCTTTAAATGATTTTTACCTTGAATATCATTGTTCCCACATTC